>OX451735.1:357457471-357676772 GCA_948472305.1 Vicia faba
TCTTGTCTTTTGATGAGTTTGGTCGAAGGCTGCTGAACAAAGTCCTATATGCTTCCAAGCTCAAGTTTGTTGTACTGTCCATATAACAACCTAAAACCATGTCAAAAATAGTCTGTTGTACTACTATGAAACAACCCTGCAACAAGCTGCCAAAACACTTCCAAACTGCTGCAAAACAGTCCTGCACCAAGCTGCCATAACACTTCCAAACTGCTGCAAAACAGTCCTGCTATGCTGCTTCTAAACCAGTCCCATATTTGCACCAAACTAGCATATAGGAGCTGCACCTTGAAAGCTATGAAAAGAACATACCCAAACTATTAAAATTTCATTTGTTTTCCCCCAAAAACTCCAGCAAGACTCTTCTATAAATAAGTTGTTTCCACAACATACAAGGGGGAGGCATTTGGACAAGGAAAAATGAGAAGAAGAAAAGAGAGAGGAGAGAACACTAAGGCTGAAGCCTTGAAACACTCTTAAACCCAGAATCAAAAAACACAACACCTTTGTTCTTTTCTTTCGAACCCATAACCAAAAAACATAACACCTCTGTTCTTTTCTTTCGAACCCAAGAACATTCAAGGCAACAACTCAAGCTCGAAGCACACATTCCAGCTTCAAGGTAAGTCTTCTTGACTTTAAACCTTTCGTTTCAAGCATAATTGAAGATTCATCTTCGAAGATAATATGTAATAACCATTGCATTAAAAAATAACCTTTTGCTTGTCTTCTTTTCTTGTCAATTATATATTAAGAACTAACCTGTATAAACCATAAAACAATGTTGGAGTAAAAAAATAGCAGCGTGGTTCGACACAAAGCCTTAGGCTTCGACACATACTGCTTTACAAGCCCAAACAGAAGGAAGAAAAAAGGGTGTGTGAATCAAAGGGTGCATGGTTCAAACATACTGCATGAATCGAAATATTTGTTTTTTCTATGTGAATCGAAGGTGCATGCTTCGAACATACTGCATGAATTGAAAGATTTTTTTTCTCTCTTTTGCGCTATTTTTTATTTATTTATATTTTCTATATATATTTTTTCTTTAATATTCAATATGGTTTTAATAATTAGGACTTTTATTGCTTTCCACCCCCCATTTTTAAATTTGTATACCCCATTCCCAAATTATGTAATAGCGTAGGACATTTATTTTTTGCAATTTACCGCTTTTTATATAAAAAGCTAGTAATTAGGGTGTGTATGGAAATATTTAAAATCAACAAGTAGACAACCCTAATTCAAGATTAAACCAAGCATGAAATACAATAAACTTGAACACTTTGCACCTCTAGCGTTTAACTCCACTTTGTTGCCTTAAAAAATAGTGATGTTGCACATGTGAGGTATCTTAGCAAAAAACAATAAAAAATACAAGATAATAGTCCCTCGATGACGCTTCGAATGTTGCCTTACAAATGATCTTAGTCCCTTAAGAGAAATGCTAAGATATCTCACAATATTTCCATTCATGACTATACGATGACCAACGCATGTCCCTTCACATCCAATGATGGGGCTTCTTACCAATCAATGGTAACATAGAAACATCTAAAGGAGGAGGAAAAGAACAAAGAACTTTCGAGTAGGTAGGATGCTCGTAGTTGCTTGCTCACAAAATAAAACCATATCCACACTTATACTTTCAAAAACATCTTCAAAAACAAACATCTCTTTTTGAACTATTTTCAAAAACAAAAACTTTGTATACATTCTTATAGAGACGAGAATCATTACAAAGTTAGATGCAACAAAGGAGTTTTCAAAATATTTTCAAACTTACACCACAAAGCACATTTTCAAACAAAGCAAAAGTGATCTAGCAAGCAACTAAGATCCCGTAGATAACTACGGATGAAAAGGGTGCTAACACCTTCCCTTTTCATAACCTATCCCCCGAACTCAAGAAAAAACCTCAAAGGTCTTCCCTGTTCTTTTCACCCTTTCCTTATTGGATAAAAGAAAAGTCAGTGGCGACTCTTCCTATCCGCAACATTGCGATCAAACGCAAAAACACCCAAGTCAGTTCTCCTACTGTATTACAGAACTGGCAACTCTTCTAGAGACATACTTAAAAGTGGAGTTACCTTAGAGCTAGACCACCTTTAAAATGCTTTCTTTGCTTGACTTGCTTGCTTTACATTTTGGATCCTTGTTTGGGTTTTCGATCCTACACCCGAATCTGGGGCAACTTTTTAGGTAAGTAGTAATAAATAATGGAGGGTGTACGACGTAGACCGATATGGACAAAGTGATAGCTATGCTAGCGTGATACTCTAGCTTGTACTAATGTTCCTTGAGTCAGTCAAGGATAACATTAGGCTTCCTTATAGTGTCATTAAGCGCTAACTGACCTTTAGAAGCTTTAATTAACTCATCCTAAGCCATTAGAAAGTAGTGAGTTGGTCGGCTTTGGTTTCAAATGAAGATTGGTCGATACTCGATACTACACTCATTGAGATTGTACTTTTGGGATATTTTGGCCGCAATACTTTGGTGCTTGACATAAAATAATGCCTAAAAGAAAGGCCAGTGATATGAGACTCCTTAGAACCCGGTTACTATTAATAAGACAGGTTGAGCCAACCGAAACTTCAAGAGGGTACTTACCTTTTAAAACTCATGCAAGCCTTTAAACCTAAGGTCTTTGTGTGATTTTTTTGTGTTTGACATATCTGGGATTTTAAAGCATAAACATAACATCATAATATCAAACATATCATTTCCACTAACAATTTCAAGGATCTCAAAGGGCCTGTGATGTA
This sequence comes from Vicia faba, assembly GCA_948472305.1. Classification (NCBI taxonomy): domain Eukaryota; kingdom Viridiplantae; phylum Streptophyta; class Magnoliopsida; order Fabales; family Fabaceae; genus Vicia; species Vicia faba. The sequence goes on from OX451735.1 coordinate 357,460,240, forward strand.
GGGTCATGATGAACCAAACATCTATCAAGGGGCAAGGGGATTTATTTCCTCTAACCAAACATAGTCAAAGACAAAAGCATGATAACTTGAGTCAAGGGTTATGACCCACTTAGAATGGTGAGCTTGATTCTCATGGAAAGACATCCAATGATACGAAGTTCTCCAATCAAAGTCGTGATCAAATTTCAACTTCTAACATCTTCTTGTGTTTACCCCGCGAGATCCTTGAAAACATTGCATTTTTACATATCATGCATGTCATCATAATAGGTTTTCCCCATACAGGTTTCTCATTTGTTTACTATTTATTTCAGTAGAGATGGCTCTAGAACAGATTGTCATATATCTTCAGACCCAAAATGCTCAACTTTAAGAATTGTTCCTGAACCTATCTAGGGGGCAAGAAGAAGTGAAAGCACTCCTCATTAAGAGCATGACCAAGAAGAATCCTGATGAAAATAGAGATAACCAGTTGGAACGATTACAAACTGAAATGGCAACCAAGAAAATCCATATGATGGGACAGATGGTGGGTCAGATGGATCTTCTCCAAAACTTAGTTCGGGGACAAGAGGAGCTGAGAGAACTCATCAACAAGCTTCATCAAGATGGATGCAACAATATGGGACAAAAAGATAGAATTGGGGATCAAGTCATTAATCAGCCTCCAATGAGACAAGAAGTTGGTTTGGTCAAGAGAACACCCTTCAAAATGGCTATTATACCAAGAGTCTAACAATAACCTCGCAAACAACGACAGGGTGATCAACACAAGCAAGATGCGTCCAAAAGACAATTTACCAAGATCAACGTGTCCTTGGCTCAAGCATTGCATCATATGTTGGAAGCCAAACTGGTTGCATTAAGGGAGCCTCCTCAAAAACCTAATACTTCTGATCCTAGTTACCATCCCAATGAAAGGTACGCATACCATTCCAACAATTAGGGACACGACACTAACCACTGTTCGGCATTGAAGAAAAAAATTCAAGACCTGATCAATGAAGGAGTGTTAGAGTTTACATAAGACGGTCAACTGGAGTTCTTCTGTCACCTCTCAAAGACACACCGTCTGAAGTGAGAAGTTTAGAAGGAGAAACTTTTGTGTATTCGAATTTTCGGTTGTAATTTCTTTGTTTGCTTAAACATTTGTCCTTATGTCAAACTTTGGTTATTCTCATTAATGCATTGCATATGTTTGTCTTGAGTTAATCTATTCGTTTTCACTATACTTAAATTATTCTTTTACCTCTTTTTGTATGATATTCAACTCTCAACTACAAGTCTAAAGCCTTTAGAGGGAGGATGACGAAAACAATACCATAATTTTATACAGTATGATTTTGGACAGACCTTGCTGACGATGTACATGCGTTCTTTCAATTCCTAAACAGTGGAGCTATAAGGAAGATAATCCCCAGTCAACCCCTTTGAGCCAAAGAAGTAGGAGTTTTATTTTTCACACAAATTGAAACCTTTAATCAAAACCTGGGGCAGGGTAGTTTATCACTTAATTCAAATGCGCGTTCAGTCGCAAGGTTTCACTTCATACATAATGAATGACATCAAAACATCCTTCTGAATCAAAAGATGGTGATGGTTCCCCATAAAATAGGCAGTTATTACCCCTCAAAAGAAAAGCCCACTGAGTCAAAACCTATGAAGGAGACTTAAGAAAAATTGGGGCATCTCGCTAGCTGTAATCTTAAAACAAGAATAGTCAGGCAAAAATTAGGGATAATAAATAAAAAAATGGAGGTCGCTACAAATCCTCAACAACAGAAAAATGTTGCAAATTGACTGCCTTCTCCAACAAACTGAACTTATCTGAAAAATCACCAAAACGTCATTCCAGTCTCAATTGGAATTCAAAATGCATAATTAACTGAGTATAGGACTGGAGAACATCACGGAGAGCGGGTTGGGTACAAACACACTTTAAGCCTTATCCTTTGTTTCTTAAACCGTGAACCAGGCCACACTACAACCCTTTAAAAGTCCTAATTAAAGCATGGGTTAGTTCGAAAGTTTACTATTACAAAAGGTATCCTGACTCCTATAAGGCCCATTATAAATCCTGAGTTGAATTCATATTCTTACAAAATTCTTTTATTTGCTAAAAATGCATTTTCAAAACTTCAAGACAAACATAAACTTTGCATTATTTTGAATGCCACTGTTTTCATATAACTATTTGTTTGACAACAGAGAAATTCACACGACGAATATCCAATGAACTGAAATCCTCTTAAGAAACAGAACCACTTCAGATTGAAAAACACTTCCAATGACAAACTTTCCATAACTGAGGGGGCATGACATATTATTGTCCAACTCATCAGTGGAAGTCAAGTCAGAATTCAAAGAAATCTCTCATGAAGTGTTGAATAACCAGGGGCATGTCTGCATCTGAATCACTTGGGGAATTGAACATGAATTCCAGCAAAGGGTCACGTACGGCCAAGCACGCATTGTCTGGCAGCACTACAACACTTACTACTATGGACAACGACAAATCCCCACAAAGTCTCTTTCACAAGGTGATCCTCGTTGAAGTCTCCAGAGCCACCTCTATAAGGTTATCCCCACAAAATAATATTCACAGATAAGGATACAAACCCCACAAGGCCAAGTTCATGGATATCCCCGTAAAGTTGGATCCATGCAATCACCAGCCAGAGTTTCAACCTCCGGAAAACCTCTCCTCAGCTGAATTGGTCTTAAGAGGAAGCCTTGAGGAGTTCTTCCAGAAGAAAACACCTCCTCAGCAGATTGTCGAATGTGTTTATTTCCCCAACAAACTACGAATCCCCAGACCAATACAAATCAATAGAAAACCCTTTAATCCCCGGTAGAGTCATTGATATCCCCAATGGAGTTGTTACTATCCCCAAAAGTTACTAAAACCTGGACCCAAATAGATAATATTTTAACTTCTTCAAACACTAACAAAAGTCCTCTTCCCGAATAGAGTTTGTCACTATCCCCAGTTGAGTTACTGTAAAACCTAGAATCCAAACATATAACAGTTAACTTATTTATCCCCAGTAAGTTGTTTCTTCCTCTCCAATCAAGAGTTAGCGCCCCGGTAGAGCAACAAACAACTAAACTCCTGAACTCTTTCCCTCAAGTAGAATCAACACACTCCACAAAGTTTCCACCAAGCAAAGTCAATGTTCCCCAACAGATTTCTCCTCAAACAACAAAACAGGAATCCCCAACAGAAATACTCTAAACAAAGTTCGAAGATACACATACTCTTCATCTCCAACAAGCAGCCAGGGATTTAAATTCCCAAAACTCCCCAGCAGTAGTCAATAATTTTCTTCCCGGACAAAGATGCACTTCAATAACATTTCACGTTCATACATCATAGCACATGCATACAAAATACATATAGCACATTCTCATTTATTTTGAGAACACCATTACACAGTGCATTTCATACATCATGACATTGCATATAGCTAACTCTTTACCTTTTCAGGAAAGATCAAACAACAGATAATTATCATCAACAATTTTCAACAGGTCCAAGAGTAGTCTCTGAAGCAAGACAGGGCAACTGCCTACATGACCAGATGCAGCTTCACACGGGCTCATCATGAAGCAATCTTACACGAGTTCCTTCTAACTTCCAAATGCATCTTTACATGGGCTCATCCTGAAGCAATCTTACACGGATTCCTTCTAACTTCCAAATGCAGGTTTACACGGGCTCATCCTAAAAAAATCTTACATGGATTCCTTCTAACTTCCAAATGCAGCTTCACACGGGTTCATCATGAGGCAATCTTACACGGGTTCCTTCTAATTTCCAGATACAGCTTCACACGGGCTCATCATGAGGCAATCTTACACGGGTTCCTTCTAATTTCTAGATGCAGCTTCACACGGGCTCATCATAAATAAATCTTATACAGATTCCTTCTCAAAATTCCAGATGAAGCTTCACACGGGCTCATCATAAAGCAATCTTACACAGATTCCTTCTCAAAATTCCAAATGAAGCTTCATACAGGCTCATCATGAGGAAATCTTACACGGATTCCTTCTAATTTCCAGATGCATCTTCACACGGGCTCATCATAAAGCAGTATTACACAGATTCCTTCTCAAAATTCTAGATGAAGCTTCACACGGGCTCATCTTAAAGAAATCTTACATAGATTCCTTCTCAAAATTCCAGATGCAGCTTCACACAAGCTCATCATAAAGCAATCTTACACGGATTCCTTCTCAAAATTTCTAGATGCAGCTTTACACAGGCTCACCATGAGGCAATCTTACACGGTTTCCTTCTAATTTCCAGATGCAGCTTCACACGGGCTCATCATGAAGCAAGCCTACCCAAGTTCTTTCTCATAATTTCCAGATGTAGTTTCACACGGACTCATCCTGAAGCATCCCTACCCAGGTTCCTTCTCATATATTTCCAGATGAAGTTTCACACGGACTCATCCTGAAGCAACCCTACTTAGGTTCCTTCTCATACATTTCCAGATGAAGTTTCACACGGACTCATCCTGAAGTATCCCTACCCATGTTCCTTCTCATACGTTTCCAGATGAAGTTTCACACGGACTCATCCTGAAGCAACCCTACCCAGGTTCCTTCTCATACATTTCCAGATGATGTTTCACACGGACTCATCCTGAAGCAGCCATACCCAAGTTCCTTCTCATACATTTCCAGATGAAGTTTCACAGACTCATCCTGAAGCAACCTTACCCAGGTTCCTTCTCATACATTTCCAAATAAAGTTTCACACAAACTCATCCCGAAGCAGCCTTACACAAGTTCCTTCTCATGAATTTCCAAATATAGTCCCACACAGATTCATCCTGAAGCAGTCTTACACGTATTCCTTCTAATACATTTCCAAACAAGGCTTAATGCGGGTCCATTCTAACATGTCATTCAGAATTAAATTGACCAAAGATTTATTCTGATACTTCTCCCAGTTACAGTCAAGCTTAGACTTAGTCTAATTTCTATCAACAATCAACTTTGGATGGCATCTATAAGCCCATCTCCGACAAACTCTCTATCACCCTCCAAATGGCATCTTTAAGCCCATTCCCTACACAATAAAATAACACGTGGTCGAGTGCAAATTTTGGGCACTCTAGTGTTCAATCATCTTCTACCTACAAGCTACGAATGGCGGACTCACCAATCTAACTCTTCAGGTTTAAGAAGATTGAACAGGGACAGCTGTTGTACCCCAAAATTTTCCCTCTCTTTTCTCAAGACATTTCTCACAAAGATTTTCAAAAGCTCAAGTTTGCACAAGTGCAATTGGACTTTTAATGCCCCATATGGTTTCCATGGATCATATTGGACTTTCAAGCATCAGGTCAAAAAGGAAACTGTCGAAAGGAGCAGATAAAAAAGGTGTGCAGATAACTATGTCAAATTCAAAATCTAGTTCAGGTTGTTCGAACCACATGATTGGTCGAAAGGAGTGGTTGGCAGATTTTTACAAATCGAAGAAGAGAAAGCTTGCTTCGATCCACAAGCTTCGAGTGGTAGATTCAGATGAATGTGGTCTATTCTAAGAACATATAATTGGTGGATTCGAAGAACATACATTTAGTGGTCCATTCGAAGAACGTACATTTGGTGGATTCGAAGAGCATACATTTGGTGGTCCATTCGAAGAACATACATTTCATGGATTCGAAGAACATACATTTGGTGGTCCATTCGAAGAACATATTATGGTACGGTGGCAGAACCGACTATTAATACTGGTTTGCATTTTTTGTTTGCAAAATGTCACGGTAAAAAAGAGTCACCACCGACTTTTATTTTATCCAATCAGGAAAAGGAAAAAGAACATAAAAAACCTTTTTCGAGATGTTTCTGAGTACGGGGGGAGGGGGGGTAGATTATAGAAAGGGAAGGTGTTAGCACCCTTTCTCTCCATGGTTTTCCATGGGGTCTTAGGTACTTGTTCATTTTGAAATTGCTTATGTGTGCTTTGTTTTGAATAGTTTTGTTTTACTTCATTTTAACCCTTGTTTCTGTCCTCAAGAGTGTTACGAAGTTGTTTTTTGAAAAAAACTTTGTTTGGAAAGTGTTTGTGTGAAAAACTTTGTTTGTTTGAGCAAGTACTTAAGAACTAATCTACCTACTCGAAAAAGACTGTTCGTTTTTCTTTAGACAATGCTATCCCATTATTGAGAAATAGGTAGCATCGTCGTTGGAGTTTTTTAGGGACATTCGAAGGGACGTGTACGGTCACAAAAGCAATGTTAGGGAATTTTAGTAATCCTCCTAAAGCCTTAAAGATCTTTTCGGAGGCAACATCCGAATGGGTCATTTTAAATCTTTCGGGGCTAGAGGATGACCGCTAACAAACCCTATACTTCATGACCGTTTAACCAAAGGCAACCGGACTGGAGTAAACCCTAGGAGTGAGCATGTGCGAGTGAATTTTTTCAGTTAATTTGTCTTTGCACATTTAGGGTTTTCTACCGTTTTAATTTTCAAGTATTCTTTCCATACAATCCTATTAGCCATGCATCTAGACCGTTAAAATTTACAGGAATTCAAAGTGCGAGAAAGTTTAAAGTCCTAGCTATTACATGGCTTTCGCAGATACATAATTATTTTTGACTGTAAAATAAAATGCGGAATTAAAACCTAGTTAAGACTATTACAAACTCGGAGCAGTTACAAAAATAATAAAAAAAGTAACTAAAATGCGCGCGACGAATTAGATGCGAGGATAATTATAAAACCTAAAAAAACTAATTGACAAAATATTTAAATTAGTTTTGAAGAAAAAATTAATTATATACAACCCTAATTTCTAATTATTTTTAATCATGAAAAATAAGATTTAATTTCCCTAATTAAATTAAATTAATTAATTCAAGGAAAGAAAATATTTTTTATGAAAAAGATTTTTGGTGTTTTTTTTTTTGTGATTTATTGGTTTTTATGATTAATTAAAAAAATAATTAATTTTAAAAATAAATAATTAAACAAATAAAATAAATAAAAGAAATAAAAATGCATTAAATTGGGCCTGTGTTGATGAGTAATTCTGGGGTGTGTTGTTGAAAATATCCTGGCCCAATAGCTAGTTAGCCCAGTCAACGCTTGATCCCATGTGGTGCTGACTTGAGCGCACACGATGATCCTTCATTGCAGGAGGTGTTGGATCTGATTGATCATGGATCCCATGGTTGGATATTGATGGCGCAAGGTAGGCGTTTGGACAAGAGAAGCACAAGATCTGCAAGGAGGAATTAAAATAAAGAAAGTTGCTGGGACCTGGGATCAAACCCAGGTCCTCACACTCAACATCCTGCACGCCTAGCCATCTGGGCTATCTTTTTTATTTGTTAATACAATAAGAATAAACTATAATATATGAAATAAAGTGGTTAGCTGAAAAAAAGCGCAAAATTCAAATGGTCTAATGGGGTTCAGACACGTTGTTATCTTCTTCCTCCTGTCCGTCATCTTAGATGTTCACCCTATACCCACAGACAACATCTGTAACTAAAACCTATGTGCTTCAAACGTTAAAAAATACACATGATAAATGAATTTAAAGACCAGAATTCAACTGGTCTTGATGCCACGATCATCATGATGCCCTGTTCGTGGTCTAATTTTACATGTGGACAAAAACCCTAAAACAAACACCAAAACCCTAGCCCTGGAAAATGCATATACATGCATCAAAAATTCAATTAAATCAGTCAGTCATGTTGCAAACATCTCAATAATCACAAATATATCAATCAAATGCGCTAATGATGCAGGAATTACTGTAATCAATTTTGAAAAAAGGAGCAAACCGCGTGAGTTGTAGCGTGCGTTTCTGGGCGTGAAAGGACTTGCAATTGATCCAGTTAGCTTCAGAGATGCTCCAGGATGCGATTGGGAGTGTTGAATTTCTTTGAATTGCCCTCTAGAATGGAAATCGACCCACCACTTTTTGTCCAATTTTTGAGTTTGTTCTAGTGTTCTTCACGACTGCAACCCTTATCTTTTTTGCTTGTTCTTACTCAGTATATGTAGTAGTATGGATTAGGGCAACAAAAACAATTCCAATATCTTGAAATCATGAAGATTTGATTTGTTTTTCTTTTGCATCATATATTCCCAAATTCAGCAAAAATCATGTCAATTTGAATCAATCCACCTTTGCACGATTTTACTTGGTCATCATAGATTGATTGGATTTGATTCCTGCCAAACAATTAGATCAAAATAAATCTTTTGTATTTTTTGCACTTTATTTGATTTAATTAAAATTTTAATTAATAAAAAATCAAAATAAAATGGAAAATGAAGAAAATAATGTGTGGATGAATATTTGGGTCGTGGACCATGTTATGAGTGAGGCGCAAGCATAACAAGTTAGGCCCATTTGGCAAAAAATGCATTTTTGAGCACATTTGACTTTTGGCAATTTTGCAAAGATTGTTAACATTGACAAGGCATATCTCTTCCAATTTTAACCCTAGAGAGGTGTTCTTGAAATTTTTAGAAAGCTTAGGATGTCCCCTAAATAACCCTTTTGGTCTCATCTCAATTGGGTCTTCCATTTTCATGTAAGAAGCTTTGACCTAAACAGTGTTTTTGTTGACTTTTCAAAAGGACCTATAACATAGAAATTCATATCTTTTTATGAGTGCATATTTTGAACTTGGGGGCTGAAGATGAATTGTAGGGAATTGGATCCTCTTCAAAATGAGCCTTGGATGGAAAATTTTGGATAAATTATGAGGAAGTTAGACTTGGTCAAAGTTTGGTTGACTTTTCTTGAGAAACCCTAATTTAGCAACTTTTGAGTTTTGATGAATTAGGAGCATTCCTTGAGGTGACATGATCAACCCTTGATTAAATGATGAAAGTTACTTCAAAATGTTAATGTTGACCAAAAATCTCGAGGTTTGACTGCATGTGGGTCACAGTTGACTTTTGACCTAATATAGTTGATTTTCAGACATCTAAGCAGTTGACTGAGCAAACCTCTTGTGCAAGGCATAAAACTTGACATGGATGATCTTGAGAACATATTAGGACCATGGAAAGCATTTGGAACCTTTGGAGCTCCCGCACACTGATGAAAATAGAAACCCTAGTTTAAGGTACATTGCCTTATGTTGTACCCCAAAATTTTCCCTCCCATATTTCTCAACAAATGTCATGAGAAGTCCCTAAACTGCTCAAGGAAGTTCAAAAGTTGACCAGACAAACTCTCTCCTAAGGCAGTCTACCTCAAATTAAGATTTAATTTTTCATCAATATGCTTAAGTCTAAAGGATCCCAAATGCTCACCATTGTACTAATATGTTCCTAAGATCATCCATGTCAAGTTTCAAGCCATGCAGAAGAAGTTTGCTCAGTCAATTACTCAAAGGCCTGAAAATCAACTATGTTAGGTCAAAAGTCAATTGTGGCCCACATATAGTCAAACCTCAAGATTTTTGGTCAACATCCTAATTTTGAAGTATCATTCATCCTTTGATCCAGGGTTGATCATGATTCATCAAGGATTGCTCACAATTCATCAAAACCCAAAAGTTGCTAAATTAGGATTTTGTAGGAAAAGTCAACTCAACTTTGACCAAGCATAACTTTCTCATACTTTACCCGAAATGACCCATCCAAAGCTCATTTTGAAGAGGATTCAGTTACCTATAATTCATCTTCAGCTCCCAGATTCAGAATATGCACTCACATGAAGATATGAATTTTGACATTATAGGCCATTTTGGAAAGTCAACAAAAACACCTTTTGGGTCAAAGCTTCATACATGAACATGGAAAACTCAATTGAGATGAGACAAAAAGGGTTGCTTAGAGGACATCCTAAGCTTTTTAAAAAGTCCAAGAACACCTCTCTAGGGTCAAAATTGAGAGCGTTATGCATTGGCCAAGTTGACCTTTTTTGCAAAATTGCCAAAAGTCAAAAGCACTTAAATTTGCATTTTCCACGTGGGCCCATCTTTTCAAGATTGCATCTCATTCCTAGTATAGTTCACGACCTATGGGACCCTCCATGATTTATTTATTTATTTATTTAATTTATTTTTATTTTTATTCACTTAAAATTCAAATAAAATCAAATAAATCTAAATAAATCATATAATGTGTTTTAGGGATGATTTTTGCATTGAAGGAAGATCTTATGTGCTGTCAATTGAAAATCAATTCGTGCAAGGCTAATTTGGGTGGAAAAAGATTGAATTGAAGCAAGTTTGGAAAGATATCATATGCCATGAAAGACCATATCAAATCTTCATAATGGGCAAGATTGAATTTGTTTTGTTGACCTACTGCGTTGTATTACATATGCAGAAGCAGTCCAAGGCAAGAGAAGAGGTTGAGCAGTCATGAAAGAGGCAGAACCAATTCCAAAATTTCAAAGAAAAAGTGCAGATTAGATCTTGCTCTAGAGGTCGTTTCAAACTTTTCCAAGGATCAATTCACATTCCCAGGCACGCATTGAACCTGTAGCAAGCATTCACACAACCTGAAACCTCAAGAATCGTGTTCTACGTCTCCCACAGTTTGTCCAAAAATTTGATTTTGATTTCACTAATTAACGCATCTTTAATGCTTTTGATTTCCATAATCATGTTTATCATTGCGTTTGAAAGCTAATCGTTTTATTCAATTGTATTTTTGATTACTGTATGTGAATCTGCCATGGCTAGGGTTTTGTATTCTTGTTTAGGGCTTTTTCGTGCAGGAAAAATTGGGCGTTAACTCTAGTACCATGACACTCGTGAGGATGATACGAGTTGATTGATACCAGCCATAGTCATTTATCTGGAACCTATGCAATTTTGGATATGAACAAGGTTATACCTATAGCAAGCATCTGTAAATAAAAGCTTGATATGCTAAGGCGATAGAGAGAGGAAGAAGAAGCTGGCGTGGCAACGTGTGATTCGTTTATTTGAATTTTGTGCGTTGGTTGGCTCCACTAACTTATTTTCACATATTATATTATGTTTTCATATCACTTACAAGTTAACACCGTGGCTCAGATGGTTGGGGCGAAGGCCTTTGATGCACACGTCCTGGGTTTGATCCCAGGCGTGTGCATTTTATTATTTTCTTACTTATTTCAGAAAGATCTCATGCATTGCAATAGCGCACGCCTATCATATACCTTTGTGTTCCACCATCAGATCCATCAGTCAGGTGGATTCAACGTCATGTAGCAAGGGACCTACCATGCTCCTCAAAGTCTGCGCGCATGCTGGATTGAACAAAGTCAAACAGGCCATCAACCTTGGTCCCAGAAATTCAGTTGACACCCCCTAATTGCTAAAACACAGGCCCATTATTCCTTTCTTTTTCTTTAGTTCATTTAAATCTTTCAATATTTATTTTTATTTTCTTTAATTCACAATTAATTATTTTTCACAAAAACCATAAAATCAATAATTCAAAAAACTTAGGATTAGTTTTATTTTATTATTATCAAAATTAATTTAATTTAGTTTAATTTAGGGAAATTGTAATTTGTTTTCATGAATAAAATCAAAATAGAAGTTAGGTTAAAACTTTTGATTTAATTTTGCTCTTTTTCTTAAATAAATAAAATACAAAAAATAGGTTTTAGAATAAATTAGTTTATTTTTCTTAATTTAAAACTAATTAGAATTAGGATTTTCTCTTTAATTTAATGATTCCATTATTTTCTTAAAACAAAACAAAAGCTTTTTTTAATCAATCGCAATTAGGTTTAAGCAAGGTTCAAAACCCTAGTTGTCTCGTATTCGATTCATCGTCGCGCGCTCATTATTTATTTTGTCAATATTTTGTAACTGCTCATGGTTTGTAATAGTTTAATCTAGGACTTTTTTACTTATCGCTTTTTCCCGGGTTTTTTTGGATATGTAATTAATCCCCCTCCCCGAAGCCTTGTAATAGCGTAGATTTACTTTCTCACATTTTTAATTCCCGCAAAGATTTAACTGTTTAGATGAATGCTAATAGGATTGTATGACAAGAATGCATGACAAATTTAATACAGTTAGAAAACCCTAATAGGCAGAGAACAAATAACTGAAAACAGATCTCTCGCACATATCACTCTTAGGGTATACTCACACTTCGGTTGCCTTCGGTAAACGATCATTAAGTATAGGGTGTCTTAGTGGTTGCCCTCCTATCTAAAAAGATCAAGCGTCCCATTCGAATGTTGCCTTGGAAATGTTGCCTCAGAAAGGTTTCCTCGGGAATGTTGCCTCGAATATGATATTAAGACTCTAAGGTTATTACTATGGTATCCTAACATTGCTTTAGTGATCGTACGTCCCTTTCGAATTGACCCTTACAACTCCAACGATGGTGCTACCTATTTCTCAATAGTGGGATAACGCTGTCTAAAAGAAACAATAATAGAAACAATATTTTTTCGAGTAGGTAGATGCTAGTAGGTACTTGCTCAAGTCAAACTTTTCACACTTACACTTTTCAGACAAATTTTCAAAACAACTTCGTCACACCTTTGAGGACTGATACAAGGGTTATCACGAAGTCAAACTTTTCAAAAACAAAGCACATACACAAGCAATTTTAAAAATATGAGAAAGTACCTAAGAGCCCATGTAAAACCATGGATGGAAAGGGTGCTAACACCTTCCTTTTCCATAATCTACCCCCCGTACTCAGAAACATCTCAAAAAAGGATTTTTTTCTGTACTTTTTTCCTTTCCAATTAGATGAAATAAAAGTCGGTGGCGACTCTTGCTTACCGCGACATTTTGCAAACAAAAAACGCAAAACGCAAACCAACATTTAAACAGTCGGTTCTACCACCGTATCACAGAACTGGCGACTCTGCTGGGAATTTTTAATAAGTGGGGTATACCTTAGGATCTAGTTCATCATAATTGCTTCTCTTGACTGCTTTGATTGCTTTACTTTTGAGGGTTTTGTTTGGGAGTTACTATAGATCCTAACCCGGATCTGGGGACACCTTTTAGGTAAGTAGTAATAGACTGTCAGCGAACTGTACAGCGTATATCGATACAGTTGAAGCAGTAGCTACGTTGATGTGGCACATTAGTTGGTACCGGTATCCCTTGTGGAGAAACCAGGAGAATACGGGACCGCTGCGTGGTGTCGTTAAGCATCAACTGATCTTAGATTCTTTAATCGCCAAAATTGGTCATTAGAAAGTAGTGAGATAGTCGGCCTTGGTGTAAAGCTGGGAACTGGTTGATACTCGATGCTACACTCATTGAGACCATACTCTCAAGATAGTTCCGGCTGCAAGAAAAGATTGCGTGAGCTGAAACCATGACTGATGGAGGATGGTCAATGATATTGAGATCCTCTAGAACCCGGTTACTTTTTCTAGGACAGGTTTGGACCAACTTAACTTCAAGAGGGTATTACCTTTGACTTCATGCAAGCCTTAAACCTAAGGATTTTGTGTGATTTGACTGTGTTTGCAATATCTGTGTTTGCTATAACTATGGTTTAGCATGGAATCATGCATCATAACTTGGCATTCATACTTCATTATGCTAACCATTTCAAAGATCAGGGGAATTTATCTTTGTTTTGTTTTGCATATTATGGCTTCCGTGCATAGAAATACCTTCCGAGTCAACTTTATGCAAATACCTGCTCAACTTAAAGGGCTAGCCTCAAGAGTTTCTGAGACTTCCATGTTCATTAAGAGACACGGTCAACTTCTCAGCCTGGTTACTTCAAATCTTGATGAGCAGATGATGAGATAATTGTTTTACCCCAACATTTTTCCTCCCATATTTCTCAATACATTTAAAGTGAGGTCCTCAAATTGCTCAGGGAAGTCCAAGGGTTGACCAGATAAACCCTCTCCTAAGGCAGTCTACCTCAAATTAGGGTTTCAGTTTGCATCAAGGTACTTGAGTCCAAAGGATCCCCAAATGCTCACCATTATCCTAACATGTTCTCAAGATCATCCATGTCAAGTTTCAAGCCTTGCAGAGGAAGTTTGCTCAGTCAATTGCTCAAAGGCCTGAAAATCGACTGTGCTAGGGCAAAAGTCAACTGTGGCCCACATAAAGTCAATCTTCAAGATTTTTGGTCAAAATTCTCATTTTTAATTATTATTGATCATTTGATCAAGGGTTATTCATGATTCCTCAAGGATTTCTCACAATTCATCAAAACCCAAAAGTTGCTAAATTAGGGTTTTGTAGGAAAAGTTAACTCAACTTTGACCAAGCATAACTTTCTCATACTTTATCAAAAATGACCCATCCAAAGCTCATTTTGAAGAGGATGCCATTCCCTACAATTCATCTTCAGCTCCCAAGTTCAAAATATGCACTCACAAGAAGATACAAATTTGGACATTATAGGTCATTTTGAAAAGTCAACAAAAACATCTTTTTTGTCAAAGCTTCATAAATGAACATGGAAGACTCAATTGAGATGAGACCAAAAGGGTTGCTTAGAGGTCATCTCAAGATTTCTAAAAAGTCAAAGAATACATCTCTAGGGTCAAAATTGAAGGAGTTATGCATTGGTTAAGTTGACCCTTTTTGCAAAATTGCCAAAAGTCAAAAGTGGACAAAATTGCATTTTTTGTCAAATGGGCCCAACTTTTTGTGCTTGCATTGAGTTTGTAAGATGACCCACGACCCATAATCCTTCCCACTTGTCTTTATTTTATTTTTATCATTTATTTTGATTTTTATTTCAATTAAATCAAATAAAATCAAAATAAAATCATGAAAATATGAAAACTAATCAAAGTTTGAGATTTTGTGCATGTTTAGTCCTCTTATAAAGCTGGAAAGAGAATCAAATCGTGCAAGCTTCATTTGGACACAAAAAGATTGGATTTGGCTTGATTTGGAAAGATTTACATAAGAATCAAATCATGATTCAATCATCTTAATTGAGAAAGATTTGAAGCAAATTTGTAACCCTAATCCATTCAAGGGTACATATAGAGCATGTGCAGACCAAAAGCAAAAGGATTGGAGGCGTGAAAAGAGAAGTACAATTTTCAAAAAAAATTAAGAAAAGGTGAAATCTGATTTCTCAATTCCAGGCTTCTTCAAGCCATTCCAAGCATACCATTCGTCTGTTGGGCATCCAAGGACTCTATCCCAATCATTAGCAAGCATTTTCGTGCCCAGATACGCACTGTAAGTACCCCATGACCTCTATGATTTTTTGAAATCGTATCTCATAAATCTGGCATTGTTAGCATATTTTATGGATATATTCTAAATCCTTGAAACATTTGCAAGCTAATGATATTACTCAATTGCGTTTTTGCTAACGATACAGAAAGTTTCCATGATTAGGGTTTAGGTTTCGTTTTTAGGGGTTTTGCTTGTAGGAACGATTGGCCATGGAAAATGGTACCATGATGCTCGTGAGGTTGCAACGAGTTGATTGGTACCACTGGAATTGATTTACCATGCTTGCAGCGAATTTTGGAAAATCACAGAGTTGTACCTACGCCCAGAAAGCTGTAGGTAAAAGTGTTGGACTTTTGCCAACGGAGGGAGGAAGAAGAAGGGTTGCATGGCATGCAGTGATTCGCCCATTCAAAAATTCACGTGTTTGGCATATATTAATTTGTTTATTCAAATAATATTTGTTTGTTATCCTTTGTACAAATAAGCACGCTAGCTCAATTGGTCATCAAGCGCTTGGAAAAGCCAAAGGGCCTGGGTTTGATCCCCAGGTCCCCATATTATTTCATAATGTTTTTTCTTGCATAATCAGGCACATGTATATACAAGGAGACCACCATGAGTCATCAGCTGTCAGCCATTGGATCCATAGCAAGCCAAATCCAAGGCTTCTCACATGAGGGCCTATCATGGGCGTGAGTCAAGCCAATGCACATGATCATGAAAAGTCAAAACAGACCAAGGTTTATTGGGCCTAGAAACTTCTATTGACACCTCCTGTTTGCTAGCATAACCAGGCCCATCTCTCTTTTCTTTTATATTTTTCTTTCATTTAAATTCTTTTATTTAATTATTTTCTAACATAAAATTAATTCTTTTTTTACAAAACTCATAAAGTCAATTTCATCAAATTAGAATTTAGGTTTTTATTTATTTTGTCAAATTAATTTAATTTTAGTTTAATTTAATTCTAGGGTAATTATAACCTTTTGTAAATAATTTAAAATAAATTAGAAAATTAGGGTTTGTTTGATTTAATTTTTATTTCTTTTCTCAAATTAAATAAAAATACAAAAATAGGTCAAATTAATTATTTTTTCTTAATTTAAATTAATTAGTAATTAGGTTTGTATTTATTCAATTAAAACCTTAATTTCTTAAAATAATCAAAAACAACAAAAATATGACTTTTCTTTCAACTAGGTTAGACGGGGTCAAAACCCTAATTCTTTCTCGTTCTTATTTCATCGCGCGCGTTTATTTATTTTTACGATATTAATGTAATTGCTCATGGTATGTAATAGTTTAATTAGGATTTTCTTTATTTATCTTTTTATGGGATTTTGGCTATGTAATTAATCCCCCTCCCCGAAGCCTTGTAATAGCGTAGTTTTATTTCTCGCATTCTTATTTTCGCAAATATTAACTGTTAGATGTATGATAATAGGATTGCATGACAAAACTGTAAGTAAATTTTAAAATGGTTAGCAAACCCTAAATGTGCAAAGATAATAACTGAAATCAAATCACTTGCACATGCGCACTCCTAGGGTAAACGATCATTAAGTATAGGGTGTCTTAGTGGCTGCCCTCTTGTCTAAACAAAGATCAAATGTCCCGTTCAGAAATGTTGCCTCGAAAAGGTTACCTCAGAAATGTTGCCTCGAATATGATCTTAAGACACTAGGGTTATTACTAAGACGTCCTAACATTGCTTTAGTGATCGTACGTCCCTTTCGAATTGACCCTTACAACTCCAACGACAGTGCTACCTACCCATTAATAGTAGGATAACACTGTCTAAAGGAAACAAGAACATAAACATTCTTTTTTCGAGTAGGTAGATGCTAGTAGGTACTTGCTCAAAATAAACTTTTCCATACTTACACTCTTTTTAAACAAAGTTTTCAAAAAAATACTTCGTAACACTCTTGAGGACTGATACAAGGGTTAAAACGAAGTAAAACAAAAACTTTTCAAAACACACAAACACGGAAGCAAAGTTTTTAAAATGATGAGCAAGTACCTAAGAGCTCGTAGAAAACTACGGATAGAAAGGGTGCTAATACCTTCCCTTTCTATAATCTACCCCCCGTACTCAAAATCTCGAAAAAGGAATTTTTATGTGATTTTGTCCTTTTCTGTTGGATAAAATAAAAGTAGGTGGTGACTCTTGCTTACCACGACATTTTGTGAACACAAACGCAAAACGCAAACCAGCATTTTTCTAAAACAGTCCGGTTCTGCCATCGTATCACATATATTATTTCAGTTCTTTGATGCTGTGCATCATTGCTTCACCTTTCCAGATTACCAAATGGTACCCACCTTGGAAGAGTTCTCTCATCTATTAGGCATATCCATTCTTGAACATGTACCCTTCACATGTATGGAAAAAGTTCCTAGACCAAAAGACATTGCCTCAGCTCTGCATTTGAAACGGGTTGATGTAGTATTCAATTGGGAAACATGAAGCGGGGTCGAAGGTTTTCTAGCCAAATTTCTGATAGACCAGGCTCAGATATTCTGGGATGATTTGGATTTTCAAGCTTTTCAAGATGTCTTGGCTCTCCTTATCTATGGTTTGGTTCTCTTCTCGAACCCGAATTCCTTTGTAGATGTGAATGTTGTGAAGATTTTCCTTTCTCGCAATCCTGTGCGTACCTTGCTGGACGATATCTTGCATGCTCTCCACACCCGTACTGTGAGGAAAAGAGGAACTCTTATGTGTTGCATGCAGTTGCTGTCGAGGTGGTTTATTTCTCACCTCCCTAAGTCTGTACTAAAGAACGAAGAAGGCTTGGGTTGGTCCTACAAAATAATGTCACTTGTTCATACAAATATTCTTTGGTGTTCCCGGGCTATGGAAGACACCGCTGTTATTGACCGTTATGGGGGATACCTAATGTCCTATTGCTTGGAAATAGAGGGGGTATAACCTACAATCCTTTTCTAGCTTTGTGACAATTTGGTCGTTCCCGGAGAGATAGCCCGCATGAGTTACTTCTTGAGGAAATCGTATTTGACTATAAGGAGGATGTTAAGGAGCATCGCCAGAGGTTTATACGAGCTTGGGGCATGGTACAAAGATCTGACCCCCAAGAGTTGGGACCAAAAACTTCCCTTCCTATGCAGCCTTACCTCCAATGGGTCCGAGCTCGTGCCCAGAAGCTTGGGATGCCCTATGAGGCCGTATTACCAGTAATTGTGGAGCCCACTAATGAAGAAGGCATTCCTTACACGGTTCTCTATCCTTACATGCCCACTGATCCTGGGGAGTTGCATAGGTCTTGGATTCACCTGAAGAATGAATGGGATACTTACCGAGAACAGTACCATGAGCAAGAAAGGAGGATTTTGAAGCTCACCAGGCAACTCGAGGAAGAAAGAGTGATCAATGACTACATCAGCACAAAGAGGAAGCGGCCATGGGACTTTTGATTTTTCTTTTTCTAGTTTTAGATTTTGTTTTATTTACTTCTTTGTAACGCCTTAAAGGCATTGTTGAACCTTTCAAAGTTTAAGCTAATAAAGTTTTGTTTATTTTTTTTGGTTTACAAATTTAAATCTCCCAAAGTCTTTGAAATCATTACATGCACATCCCATTATCATGCACATCATTACAGGTACCATTACAGGTTTCTCATCTTCTTCGTTGTTTATTTCAGCAGAAATGTCTTCCGATCAAGCCATCAAAGATCTTCAGGCACAAAATGCCCAATTCCAACAGATGTTCATAAGTCTGGCTAAAGGGCAAGAGGATCTGAAGACCCTTATTCTGAAAGAGAAGAAGAAGAAGAAGGTAGGTATTCTAAACATGGGTAGAAGATTCAGAGAAAGGTTGAGACAACCAGCTGATCTAACCTTCTCATCCAAGGACGGGGAGAACCAAGAAAGAGTAAAGGACCCTAGTCCCGTAGTTTTTGATAAAGATACGGATTACGACGATGAGAAATATCCTCCTACCGTGGATAGATACAAGCAGCTAGAAGACCGTCTGAGTGCTATGGAGATTCAGAAAATACCTGGTTTAGATTTCGGAGAATTGGGACTGGTATCGGGAGTGGTCATCCCTCATAAGCTTAAAGCTCCGGTTTTTGCCAAGTACGATGGAGTATCCTAGCCAAAACTCCATCTCCGCTCATATGTCCGAAAGAACCAACCCCACACTGCCGATAGAAATTTGTGGGTGCATTTTTTTCAAGATAGTCTGTTAGGGAGTCAACTTGAATGGTTATATCAGTTGGAGGGGGCCAGTGTCTGAAACTGGGAAGATCTTGCTGCTGCTTTCTACAAGCAGTATCAGTACAACGCCGACCTTGCTCCTACTCGTACTCATCTCCAGGGTATGTCCATGGGTGCAGGTGAAGGTTTTAAAGACTATGCTCAAAAGTGGAAAGACTTGGCTGGAAGAGTCCAACCCCCTTTGTCTGATATGGAGTTGGTTGACATGTTTCTAGGGACGCTATCTGGTCCATTTTTCAATCACTTGATCAACAACTCGTCATTTGGTTTCACTGAGTTGATTTTGACTGGAGAAAGAGTGTAGGCTGGAATTCGAAGTGGTAAAACTCAGAAGGATGTTTCATCAAGTTCAGCAAAGAAGCCTTTCACCGGTAAGAAGGAAGCTAGTGCAATCTATAGCCCGAGGGGCCAAAACAGATCTGAACACTATCAAACAGTAAATGCTGTAGTGATACCAAGACCCACAATTGCTCCACAATGCAACAATCAATAAAGGGCGAAAAGACCGCAACGGCAGTTTACCCGCATCAATATGACTTTGGCTGAAGTCCTACCTCACCTGCTGAAATCCAAATTGGAAACCTTGAGAGAGGCTCCCAAGAATCCAAACACTACTTCTCCCAGATACAATCCCAACACGCGGTGCGCCTACCATTCTGACAGTCCAGGCCACGATACAAACGATTGTTGGGCTCTGAGAAACAAAGTGCAAGACTTTCTCGAAGCCAAGGAGATAGAGTTTGATGCTCCAGAAAAGCCGAATGTTATAACTGCTCCTATGCCCAAACATGTTCGTGGAGTTAATGCTGTTGACACTGATTTGTTTGTGACCTCTGTTGAAGAAATTTCTACTCCTCTGATGACTGTTAAGAAAAATTTGCTATTGGCCGGTTTATTTCTGGGTTGTGGTGAAGGTTTCCACATGTGTTCAATTATGCCTACTGGTTTCCGTTTGTTGAAGTCAGGTGTTAAGCGCCTGATGGATAATAAAGAGATTTTGTTTGACAAGACTATGATTTTGTTTGTTCCAAATGAAGATGTTGCCATTATAAGCATTTCCACCAATCCTTCCAAGGTTTCCTCGAGAAAACCTGTTAGGGTTACACCTGTTCAAAGAATTGCCCCGCTAATAATCACTGTTCCTGGTCTCATTCTGTACACCTCAAACAAGGCTGTCCCATGGCATTATGGTGTTGATGTATATTACCATGGTGTTAAACAAGATCTAAAGACTGAAGAAGCCGATACTAATATCAGTAATATTGTCGGGACTAGTAAAGTTACCCGAAGTGGAAGGGTCTTCTCTCATGAGATTTCCCCGAAGACTATCATCAAGCCTATTGTTATTCCAATTGCTGTTCCAGCCAACACTCCTGACATTTCTCCTGTTCCTCCTCCTGTTATTACGCCTGCTACTATTCCTATTATTACTCTAGTTATGACCCCTACTGCTGAGCCATCTGGGACTCGGGGCAAAGATATTATAGGTGAGCCTGCCCGGAAGGAGGCACCTAAGAAAATCATTGTGGAAGCCTCTAAACAAGAAATAGAGGAAATACTGAAGATTATCAAGAAGAGCGACTACAATATGGTCAAGCAGTTGGGGAAGACCCCGTCAAAGATCTCCATGTTGTCCCTGTTGTTGTGTTCTGAAGCCCATGCGAAGGGTTTGATTGCATTTCTCAAGACTACGCATGTGCTGCAGGAAACTTCAGCAGATCAGTTCAAAGATTGCATGGCCAGCCTGACTGCTGTCAATGGGTTGGGTTTCTCAGATGCGGATCTGACACCGAAAGGAAGAAATCATAATGATGCTCTGCACGTCTCGATCGAGTGCAGGGGCACCACTATGGCCCATGTGCTGGTAGATACTGGGTCCTCACTGAATGTTCTACCAAAGAAAGCGTTAGGCCGTCTGGATTGTGATGGTTTCATTCTAAAGCCGAGTAACATTGTGGTAAGGGCTTTTGATGGATCAAAAAGAATGGTGCACGGGAAGGTGGACATCCCTATCAAAGTGGGTTATCAGACTTTTGCGTCCACCTTCTACGTAATGGATTTCAGACCATTATATTCTTGCTTGCTGGGTCGTCCTTGGATCCATAGGGCTGGGGCAGTTACTTCCACACTCCATTAAATGCTGAAATATCCGGTGAAGGGGAAGATTGTCACGGTGCGAGGTGAAGAAGAGTATATGGTGAGTCATCTCAATTCCTTCCGCTACGTGGAGATGGACAGGGAATTCATAGAAACTCCTTGTCAGAATTTCAAAGAGGTCCCTCAGTTTTCGACATCAACTTAAGCTACTACCAACAAACCTCTGATGAAGATGGCTTCTCTCAAGGATGCCAAGGCTTCAGTTGAAAGAGTCAGCTCCCTGATTTCACTCACAAAATTGACAAATTTGGTTTGGGTTTTACTACAGGGGCTCAAAGGGCCGTCAGGCGCGCACGGATTGGAAGGCCTCCTCTACACATCAGCAATCGGGGGGTTAATGCAATTGAGGACAGTGACGAAGATTCAGACATCGACAGCTGGATCTACCCAACAACCAATGGTGGACTGAATAATTGGACGGTGAAGGACTTCATACCTGTTTCTTTTATTCTGCAGTAATTGACTTTTGTTTTAAGATTTGTAATAAACAGTTTGAAACTTTATGGCTCGGTGCCTTGCCCGAGGCACCTTGGCTTTGCTTGTGAGGGCTTACTATTTGTCATTTCATATATCATTAATAAAGCATTGGACGTTTCTTGCATTACAAATTTTGTGCTCCTTGTATTTTCTTTTCTGTTTCCCACTTTATCAAAACAACTATTTTCTTACACACACTCACGTATCATATTGCAGATCCATATCCACTCTGGATCCCATTGATAACAACTCTACTACTGGCAGTTATGACTTCAAAAATCCGATCAGCCAAGCTGAGGACGAAGGTGAGGACGATTGTGAGGTTCCTAGAGAACTTGCTAGACTATTACAGCAGGAAGAAAGGGCCATACAGCCTCATGAAGAGCCAGTTGAGTCAGTGAATTTGGGTACAGAGGAAGGCAAGAAAGAGGTTAAGATAAGTGCGAATCTGGAGCCTAGTGTCAAAAAATGGTTAATACAGATGCTACGCGACTATGTTGAGATCTTCACCTGGTCCTATGAAGACATGCTTGGTTTGGACACTGATATTGTGGTACACCTCCTACCGAGTAAAGAAGAATTCCCTCCGGTAAAACAGAAGGTCCGCCGTATGCGCCCTGAAATGTCATAGAAAATCAAGGCAGAAGTCATGAAACAGTTCGACGCAGGGTTCTTAGCTGTCACTTCTTATCCGCAGTGGGTTACCAATGTTGTTCCGGTACCTAAGAAGGAAGGTAAGGTACGAATGTGTGTGGATTATAGAGATCTGAACAGAGCAAGCCCCAAGGACGACTTCCCGCTTCCTCACATTGATGTTCTAGTCGACAACACCATGCAACACAAGATTTTCTCCTTCATGGACAGTTTTTCTGGCTACAACCAGATCAAAATGGCTCCTGAGGACATGGAGAAGACCACCTTCGTTACACAGTGGGGCACCTTTTGTTGCAAGGTAATGCCTTTTGGTTTGAAGAATGCTGGGGCAACTTATCAGCGCACCATGGTCGCTTTTTTCCATGATATGATTCACCACGAGATCGAAGTGTATGTTGATGACATGATAGCTAGGTCCCTGACTGAAGAAGATCACCTTGATCATCTCCATAAACTGTTTGATAGGTTGAAGACGTACAAGCTGAAGTTGAATCCGAACAAGTGTACCTTCGGGGTAAGGTATGGTAAGCTTCTGGGTTATTGTCAGTGACAAAGGTATTCAGGTGGACCCCGAAAAGGTAAAGGCCATACAAGAGATATCGGTACCCTACACAGAAAAAGAAGTTAGAGGTTTCTTGGAACGCTTGAATTACATCGCCAGGTTCATTTCACATTTGACTGCTATTTAT
Organism: Vicia faba; assembly: GCA_948472305.1. Classification (NCBI taxonomy): domain Eukaryota; kingdom Viridiplantae; phylum Streptophyta; class Magnoliopsida; order Fabales; family Fabaceae; genus Vicia; species Vicia faba. Next base: position 357,483,602 of record OX451735.1, read on the forward strand.
GAGCCAATCTTCAAGCTGCTGAAGAAAGATCAAGTGGTAAAATGGAATGATGAATTCCAGACCGCCTTCGAAAGAATTAAAGAATACCTTCAAGAACCACCAATTTTGATGCCTCCAGTCGAAGGAAGACCTTTGATATTATACTTGACAGTGCTAGACAATTCAATGGGGTGTGTGTTGGGGTAGCATGACGAGTCTGGCCGAAAAGAGCATGCTATTTACTACCTTAGCAAAAAGTTTACCAACTATGAGACTCGATACTCATTGCTCGAGAAAACTTGCTGCGCTTTGGCATGGGCTGGTCGCCGGCTGAGATAGTATATGCTGACTCACACCACCTTATTGATATCAAAGATGGATTCAATCAAGTATATTTTCGAGAAGCCTGCTCTCTCCGGAAGGATAGAAAGATGGAAGATGATCTTAACCGAGTACGACATCCAATACACAACCCAAAAAGCAATCAAGGGAAGTGTATTGGCAGATCATTTGGCGCATCAGGCCATGGATGACTACCAGTCCATGAATTTCGAGTTCCCGGATGAGAATATCATGTTGGTAACCAACTGCGAAGAACCTAGACCAGATGAAGGACCCAAGAAGGGATCCCGATGGGCTATGTATTTTGATGGAGCCTTGAATGCGTTGGGTAATGATATTGGTGCTATAATCATATCTCCTAAGGGCTGTCATACTCCGTTCATCGCCCGATTATGTTGTAACTGCACCAATAATATGGCGGAGTATGAAGCATGTATCATGGGTCTTCGAGCTGCTATTGACCTGAGGATTAAGTTCTTGAGTGTATTCGGAGATTCCGCTCTGGTAATAAGTCAGATCAAAGGCGAGTGGGATACGAAGCACCCAAATCTTATTCCTTACAAGGAGTATGTACTGACATTGCTCCAAAACTTTGAGGATATAACCTTTTAACACTTCCCACGAGAAGAGAACCAGTTGGCGGACGCGCTGGCTACTATGTCTTATATGTTAAAATTCAGGTGGGAAAATGAAGCTCCCAGATTACCATCGAGAGGTTGGACGAACCCGCAGATTGCTGTGACATTGAGACCGAAGAAGTGGCAGATAAACCCTGGTTCCATGAGGTAAAAAGGTATCTTGAAGAGGGGGCATCTGTTAATGATAAGAAGTTTGTGAGGAGGTTCGCTGCAAATTTTTTCATCAGTAATGGAATCCTCTATAAGCGCAACCATGATTCAACTTTACTGCGATGCATGGACAAGAGCGAGGCAGAAAAGATCATGGAAGACTTACATGAAGGTACCTTCGGAACTCATTCCAGTGGACACACTATGGCGAAGAAAATACTACGGGCAGGATATTACTGGTCCACTATGGAAGCCAATTATTACCAGCACTCTCGAACCTGTCATAAATGCCAAGTCTATGCTGATAAGGTGCATGTACCTCCGGTTCCCCTGAATGTTTTGACAGATCCTTGGCCCTTTGCAATGTGGGGCATCGACATGATTGGCGAGATCCAACCTACTGGGTCTAACAGACATCGCTTCATTCTGGTTGCAATTGATTACTTTACAAAGTGGGTTGAGGCAGCTTCTTTGCTACAGTAACCAAGAACGCCGTGGAGTGGTTTATCCGACACAATCTGATCTGTGGATATGGTGTACCCGAAAGGATTATTACTGACAATGGTACAAATCTCAATAACACAATGATCACCGAGCTCTGCAAACAGATTAAGATTCAGCATCATAACTCTTCTCCCTACCGGCCGAAGATGAATGGCGTTGTTGAAGCAGCTAACAAGAACATCAAGAAGATTATGCAGAAGATTATGGTGACATACAAATACTGGCACGAGATGTTACCATTCGCTCTTTATGGGTACCGTACCTCAGCACGGACGTCGACAGAGGAAACACCCTACTCTCTGGTATATGACATGGAGGCAGTCCTACCCATCGAGGTCCAGATACCCTCTCTCAGGATTATGAAGGATGTGGGTTTGAATGAAGACGACTGGATCCAAACCCGACTTGATCAGCTGAATCTAATCGATGAAAAGAGACTTACTGCTATCTGTCATGGTCAGACGTATCAAAAGCGAATGATAAAGGATTTTAATAAGAAAGTCAGAAGACAAGAATATAAGGTCGGGGATCTAGTGATCAAACACATCATACTACCGCAAGGTGATTCCAGGGGAAAATGGACCCCTACGTACGAAGGGCCATTCGTGGTTAAGAACGTTTTCTCGGGAGGAGCTATGATTCTAACCACCATGGATGGTGAAGACCTTCCTCACCCTGTCAATGCAGACATAGTGAAAAGATACTACGCATAATCAAAGACCCGCTAGGTTGACTGGCCTAGGCAAAAATAAGGGCTTCCCGGTGAACCAAAAGGGTTCGGGCAAAAGTAAGGGATGAAAATGAAAAAAACTGTACACCCGGCAAGTCGAAAACATGAAAAGGCGACTTGGGAAAAAAAGGGTATCCCGGTGGACTGAAAACCCGAAAGGGCGGTCCAGGCAAAATTAGGGATTGAAGCGTAACACTATGTCGCATTGGATCACCTCGTAACCAGACCTCGGTATCAACTATCAAGCTCGGACGACGCCAATCAATCTGATCCACCTACGACCAAGCAACAAAGTGATGAGACACTTGAAGATATAAGGGCAATAGCAGAGTTGAAACCCAATGGGATCATTCCACATAGCTATTTTTCTTTCTTTTACACATATTGTAATTTCTATCTTTCAGCGGCGTTCTCTTACTAGAGCGTCATCTTCTTTGTACAAAACGCCTATTATAGGCCAACTTCAAAAATCAATACAATTCATTTTCACAAGAAATTCCAAATTGTTTTTCTGTTTTGTTCTGCAAGAACGTCCAATGATTCATTTTTGATATATGCATTTGAAAATAATTGATGCTCATAAATATTTGCATAAGAAACAAAAGACGACTACTCGTAATTCCAGGAACAGGGACAAACAAGAAGTGCTCAAACCCTACAGTTACTCTGCCCATCAGGTACATGGATAGGGCCAGCTTAAGAATATAAGTAGTGGTACCTACACTCCCCACAAGAATGAAAAGTATCTAAAGACAAGTGTCAGCTTCCTCGAGCAGGACATAACTCTTCCTTACTGAAGTTCGCAATCGCAAGTGAGTCGGTAAATTGTTCCCCAATCAGAGTTTATTTCTCTCACAAGAAGAAATTCAATCCCGACAAAATTCAGTATCACCAGCAATGAAAATTCATCCCCAACAGAGTTTATTTCTCCAAATCGGCAAATCTATCAACAAAGTGTCTCCTCTCCAACAGAGTTATTCCCCGTAGAGGTATCCTCAGAAAGGGTCTCTTCTGGCAGAATATTCTCTATCCGAGTGGCAAACCCACAGCATAGTCATATTTGTTCACCATCCCCAATGGAAATAGAGGAACTATGGTTCTTTACAACAGTCAAGAACACCATTTCTCATACTCTACAAACAACAGTCAGGGATTTATTTTCCTGAACTCAGATTATTATGACATCATTTCATACATCATGACATGTGCATACATTACATATAGCATAGTCTCATTTATTTTGAGAACGTCATCATACAATGCATCTCATGCATCGCATATAAATAACCCTATATTTATTTCAGGAAAGACAGTTATTATCAACAACTTCCAGCAGGTCCATGATCAACACTCAAATATAAATAGAGTAATCATCGGCGCGGCAAGAACAACCTTACCCAAGTTCCATCTGCAGTTTCACCCAAACTCGTTCTGAAGCAGCCCTACTCTCCAGGCTATCATATCTAAGTAACCCTACTATCCAGGTTCCTTCTCAGCAGCCCTACTATCCAGGCTTTCATCTCGAAGTAACCCTATTATCCAGGTTCCTTCTCAACAGCCCTACTATCCAGGATTTCATCTCGAAGTAACCCTACCATCCAGGTTCCTTCTCAGCAGCCCTACTATCCAGGCTTTCATCTCGAAGTAACCCTACTATCCAGGTTCCTTCACAGCAGCCCTACTATCCAGGCTTTCATCTCGAAGTAACCCTACCATCCAGGTTCCTTCTCACAGCCCTACTATCCAGGCTTTCATATCGAAGTAACCCTACCATCCAGGTTCCTTCTCATAGCCCTACTATCCAGGATTTCATATCGAAGTAACCCTACCATCCAGGTTCCTTCTCACAGCCCTACTATCCAGGCTTTCATATCGAAGTAACTCTACCATCCTGGTTCCTTCTCACAACCCTACTATCCAGGCTTTCATATCGAAATAACCCTACCATCCAGGTTCCTTCTCATAGCCCTACTATCCAGGCTTTCATATCGAAGTAACCCTACCATCCAGGTTCCTTCTCACAGCCCTACTATCCAGGCTTTCATATCGAAGTAACCTTACTATCCAGGTTCCTTCTCACAGCCCTACTATCCAGGCTTTCATATCAAGGCAACCCTACTATCCAGGTTCCTTCTCAAAACCTTTCTATTCGGGTTCTTCCTCTCTTATCCCCAGACAGCAGTCCATAACACTGTAAGACCGGGACCCGATCCAACACAATTGGTTTCACATTTCCCCAGTATGTCGCGGTGCAACATATACCCCGACCAAACACACAGTTCACTTCCACTTCCCAAACCGGAATTATTCCCCAGTAGAGTAACGGACAACTGAAGTTCCTAAAACTCTATTTCTCTCAAGACAGAGACCAGCATTCCCCAACGAAGTCCTCCTAAGACAACAGGTATACGGGTTCTCACAAAGGAATCTCTTATACGATCGACGCTTCCTCGGATGGCATATTTAAGCCCATCTCTAACCATTCTCTAGAAACTTCCAAATGCATCTATAAGCCCATTCCCAATATAATAAATTAGGTATCACTTAATGTGAGTGCAAATTTCTGGTCACTCTAGTGTTCAATCATCTTCCACCTTCAGATCACGAAAGGTAGACGAGCCAATCTATATCCTCAGGTTTAATAAGATTGAACAGGGGCAGCTGTTGTACCCCAAAATTTTCCCTCCCATATTTCTTAACAAATTTCATGAGAAGTCCCCAAACTGCTCAAGGAAGTTCAAGAGTTGACCAGACAAACTCTCTCCTAAGGTAGTCTACCTCAAATTAAGGTTTCATTTTTCATCAAGATGCTTGAGTCCAAAGGATCCCAAATGCTCACCATTTTCCTAATATGTTCCCAAGATCATCCATCTCAAGTTTCAAGCCTTTCAGAAGAAGTTTGCTCAGTCAATTGCTCAAAGGCCTGAAAATCAACTATGCCAGGTCAAAAGTCAATTGTGGCCCACATATAGTCAAACCTCAAGATTTTTGGTCAACATCATCATTTTGAAGCATCATTCATCATTTTATCAATTTTTGATCATGATTCATCAAGGATTGCTCATAATTCATCAAAACCCAAAAGTTGCTAAATTAGGGTTTTGCAGGAAAAGTTAACTCAACTTTGACCAAGCATAACTTTCTCACACTTTATCATAAATTACCCATACAAATCTCATTTTGAATAGGATGAAATTCCCTACAATTCATCTTCATCTCCCAAGTTCAGAATATGCACTCACAGGAAGATATGAATTTTGACTTTATAGGCCATTTTGGAAAGTCAACAAAAACACCTTTTGGGTCAAAGATTGATAAATTAACATGGAAGACTAAATTGAGATGATACCAAAAGGGTTTCTTAGAGGACATCCTAAGCTTTATAAAAAGTCCAAGAACACCTCTCTAGGGTAAAAATTGAGAGAGTTATGCATTGGCCAAGTTGACCTTTTTTGCAAAATTGCCAAAAGTCAAAAGTGCTTAAATTTGCATTCTTTCCACATGGGCCCATCTTTTCAAGATTGCATCTCATTCCTAGCATAGTTCACGACCTATGGGACCCTCCATGCTTTATTTATTTATTTATTTATTTAATTTATGTTGACTTTTATTCACTTAAAATTCAAATAAAATTCAAATAAAATCAAATAAATCTAAATAAATCATATAATGTGTTTTAGGGATTATTTTTGCATTGAAGGAAGATCTTATGTGATGTCAATTGAGAATTAAGTTGTGCAAGGTTAATTTGGGTGGAAAAATATTGAATTGAATCAAGTTTGGAAAGATATCATATGCCATGAAAGACCAAATCAAATCTTCATAATGGGCAAGATTGAATTCGTTTTGTTGACCTAATACGTTGTATTACATATACAGAAGAAGTCCAAGGCAAGAGAAGAGGATGAGCAGTCGTGAAAGAGGAAAAACCAATTCCAAATTTCAAATAAAAAGTGCAAATTGTATCTTGCTCTAGAGGCCATTTCAAACTTTTCCAAGGATCAATTCACATTCCCAGGAATGCACTGAACCTGTAGCAAGCATTCACACAACCTGAAACCTCAAGAATCGTGTTCTATGTCTCCCACAGTTTATCCAAAAATTTGATTTTGATTTCATTAATTTACACATCTTTAATGCTTTTGATTGCCATACTCATGTTTATCATTGTGTTTGCAAGCTAATCGTTTTATTCAATTGTATTTTTGATGACTGTATGTGAATCTGCCATGGCTAGGGTTTTGTATTCTTGTTTAGGGCTTTTTCGTGCAGGAAAAATTGGGTGTTAACTCTGGTACCATGACACTCGTGAGGATGATACCAGTTGATTGGTACCAGCCATAGTCATTTATCTGGAACCTATGCAATTTTGGAGATGGACAAGGTTATACCTACAGCAAGCGTCTGTAGGTAAAAGCTTGATATGCTAAGGTGACGGAGAGAGGAAGAAGAAGCTGGCGTGGCAACGTGTGATTCGTTTATTTGAATTTCGGGCGTTGGTTAGCTCCACTAACTTGTTTTCACATATTATATTTTGTTTTCAAATCACTTACAAGTTAACACCATGGCTCAGATGGTTGGGGCGAAGGCCTTTGATGCACACGTCCTGGGTTCGATCCCAGACGTGTGCATTTTATTATTTTCTTACTTATTTCAGGTAGATCTCATGCATTGCAATAGCGCACGCCTATCATACACCTTTGTGTTCCACCATCAGATCCACCAGTCAGGTGGATCCAACGTCATGTAGCAAGGGACCTACCATGCTCCTCAAAGTCAGTGCGCATGCTGGATTGAACAAAGTCAAACGGGCCATTAACCTTGGGCCCAGAAATTCAATTGACAACCCCTAATTTCTAAAACACAAGCCCATTATTTCTTTCTTTTTCTTTAGTTTATTTAAATCTTTCAATATTTATTTTTATTTTCTTGAATTCACAAATTAATTATTTTTCACAAAAACCATAAAATCAATAATTCAAAAAAATTAGGATTAGTTTTATTTTATTATTATCAAAATTAATTTAATTTAGTTTAATTTAGGGAAATTGTAATTTGTTTTCATGAATAAAATCAAAATAGAAGTTAGGTTAAAACTTTTGATTTAATTTTGCTCTTTTTTCTCAAATAAATAAAATCCAAAAAAATAGGTTTTAGAATAAATTAGTTTATTTTTCCTAATTTAAAATTAATTAGAATTAGGATTTTCTCTTTAATTTAATGATTCCATTATTTTCTTAAAACAAAACAAAAGCTTTTTTTAAATAAATCGCAATTAGGTTTAAGCAAGGGTCAAAACCCTAGTTATCTGGTATTCGATTCATCGTCGCGCGCTCATTATTTATTTTGTCAATATTTTGTAACTGCTCATGGTTTGTAATAGTTTAATCTAGGACTTTTTTACTTATCGCTTTTTCCCGGGTTTTTTTGGATATGTAATTAATCCCCCTCCCCGAAGCCTTGTAATAGCGTAGATTTACTTTCTCACATTTTTAATTCCCGCAAAGATTTAACTGTTTAGATGAATGCTAATAGGATTGTATGACAAGAATGCATGACAAATTTAATACAGTTAGAAAACCCTAATGTGCAGAGAACAAATAACTGAAAACAGATCACTCGCACATATCACTCTTAGGGTATACTCACACTTCGGTTGCCTTCGGTAAACGATCATTAAGTATAGGGTGTCTTAGTGGTTGCCCTCATGTCTAAAAAGATCAAGCGTCCCATACGAATGTTGCCTCGGAAATGTTGCCTCGGAAAGATTGCGTCGGGAATGTTGCCCCGAATACGATATTAAGACTCTAAGGTTATTACTAAGGTATCCTAACATTGCTTTAGTGATCGTACGTCCCTTTCGAATTGACCCTTACAACTCCAACGGTGGTGCTACCTATTTCTCAATAGTGGGATAACGCTGTCTAAAAGAAACAATAATAGAAACAATCTTTTTTCGAGTAGGTAGATGCTAGTAGGTACTTGCTCAAGTCAAACTTTTCACACTTACACTTTTCAAACAAATTTTCAAAACAACTTCGTCACACCTTTGAGGACTGATACAAGGGTTATCACAAAGTCAAACTTTTAAAAAACAAAGCACATACACAAGCAATTCTAAAAAGATGAGAAAGTACCTAAGAGCCCATGGAAAACCATGGATAGAAAGGGTGATAACACCTTCCTTTTCTATAATCTACCCCCAGTACTCAGAAACATCTCGAAAAAGGATTTTTTCTGTAATTTTTTCCTTTCCGATTGGATGAAATAAAAGTCGGTGGCGACTCTTGCTTACTGCGACATTTTGCAAACAAAAAACGCAAAATGCAAACCAGCATTTAAACAGTCGGTTCTGCCACCGTATCACACCTTAGGAGAGAGTTTGTCTGGAAAACTCTTGGGCATCCTTGAGCAACTTGAGGACCCCAATGGGCATGTGTTGAGTAAGACGAGAGAACAAATTTTGGGATACAACACATACATTTGGTGGATTCAAAGAACATACAATTGGTGGTCCGTTCGAAGAACATACAATTGGTGGATTAAAAAAACGTACATTTGGTGGTCCATTCAAAGAACATCCATTTGGTGGTCCATTCGAAGAACATATATTTTGTGGATTCCAAGAACATATAATTGGTGGATTCGAAGGACATACAATTGGTGGTCCATTCAAAGAACATACAATTAGTGGATTCGAAGAACATATAATTGGTGGATTCAAAGAACATACAATTGGTGGTCCATTCGAAGAACATACAATTGATGGATTCGAAGAACATACAATTGCTGGTCCATTCGAAGAACACACAATTAGTGGAAACAAATTTTGTATTGTCTTTTGATGAGTTTGGTCGAAGGCTACTGAACAAAGTCTTATATGGTACCAAGCCGAAGTTTGTTGTACTGTCCGCATAACAGCCTAATACCATGTCAAAATCATTCTGTTGTACTACTATGAAATAGCCCTGCACCAAGCTTCCATAAGACTCCCAAACTGCTGCAAAACAGTCCTGCTATGCTGCTTCTAAACCAATCTCATATTTGCACCAAACTAGAATATAGGAGCTGCACCTCGAAAGCTATGAAAATAACATACCCAAACTGTTCAAATTTCATTTGTCCCCCCCCCCCCCCCAAAACTCCAGCAAGACTCTTCTATAAAAAATTTGTTTCCACAACACAAAAGGGGGAGGATTTTGGACAAGGAAAAAGGAGAAGAACAAAAGAGAGAGTAGAGAACACTAAGGATGAAGTCTTGAAACACTCTTAAACCCAAAATCAAAAAACACAACACCTTCGTTCTTTTCTTTCAAACCCAAAACCAAAAAACATAACACCTCTGTTCTTTTCTTTCGAACCCAAGAACATTCAAGGCAGCAACTCAAGTTTGAAGCACACATTCCAGGTTCAAGGTAAGTCTTCTTGACTTTAAACCTTTCGTTTCAAGCATCATTGAAGATTCACCTTCAAAGATAACATGTAATAAACATTTCATTCGAAACTAACCTTTTGCTTGTCTTCTTTTCTTGTCAATTATATATTAAGAACTAACCTGTATAAACCATAAAACAATGTTGGAGTGAAAAAATAGCAGCATGATTCGACACAAAGCCTTAGGCTTCGACACATACTGCATGAATCGAAAGATACTGCATGAATCGAAAGATTTGATTTTTCTCTGTGAAATTAAGGGTGCATGCTTCGAACATACTGCATGAATCGAAAGATTTTTTTTCTCTCTTTTGCGCTATTTTTGTTTTTTTTAAAATATATTTTCAATATATATTTTTTCATTTCTATTCAATATGTTTGTAATAATTAGGACTTTTATTTCTTTCCACCCCCATTTGTAAATTTGTATACCCCATCCCCAAATTATGTAATAGCGTAACATTTATTTTCTGCAATTTACCGCTTTTTATATAAAATGCTAGTAATTAGGGTGTGTATGGAAAGATTTAAAATCAACAAGTAGACAACCCTAATTCAAGATTAAACCAAGCATGAAATATAATACACTTGCACACTTTGCACCTCTAGGGTTTAACTCCACTTTGTTGCCTTAAAAAATGGTCATGTTGCGCAAGTGAGGTATCTTAGCAAAAAACAATAAAAAATACAAGGTCTTTCCTTTTCTTTTCACCCTTTCCTTATTGGATAAAAGAAAAGTCGATGGCGACTCTTGCTATCCGCAACATTACGATCAAATGCAAAAACACCAAAGTTAGTTCTCCCACCGTATTACAGTAGTGAGAAGGGTTTGTATCAAGAGTTTGAAATTCTAGGGTTCTTTGAAATAGTTTGACCTTTTTAACACTTCTTGTGGCAAGGGTTTTGTGTTATAGGATTCTCTCTTTGATGTCTGAATATATAGAGAAAAATAGGGCAAAGATATGATGGGCATGGACTCTTGTAATTTTATCTTGTTTATTTTATATTATTAATGAATTAAATAAAAAATAATTAAAATAATTAAAATAAAACAAAGTCAAGGGGTGTAATAACAAGATTTAAGGTGTGGGAAGAGTATAATACACGTCTGGACTCTTAAACCATGGCCCAATATCCCAAAATATCAAGCTTGCTCATTTTGAACTTCATGCATTTGCTCAAAATTTCCCAACTTGCAATGGTGATAACTCTCTCAATTTTCATCTTGTGAAGGTGATATTGGACTTTTTGGAAAATTCAATATGTCCTCTAATACCTCTATGTTGATCATTTTTTCTTTTGAAGATTTATCTTGATGTAAGTTTCCTTGACAAAAAGTGTCTTTTTGTTGACTTTTGAAATAACCTGTAATGTATTTACTTATATCTCTCAAATGATGCATTTTATGGACTTGATCTTAGAGATACAAAATTGTAGAGAATTGAATTCCGTTCAAAATGAGCTTTGGTTGGGGAAAAGATGATGAAGCATGTGAAAGTTATGCGTTGTCAAAGTTCAATTGACTTCTCTTAAGGAAACCCTAATTTGGCAACTTTTGACTTTTGATGATTTGAGGGATTTTCTTGAGGAATCATGATAAACACTTGATCAAATGATGAATATCACTTCAAAATGTTGATGTTGGCCAGAAATCTTGAAGTTTGACTGTATGTTAACCACAATTGACTTTTTACCCAGTATAGTTAATTTTCATTCATCTGAGCCATTGACCGAGCAAACTTGTGATGCAAGGCATGAAATTTGACATGAGCATTGTTGAATAAATGTGAAGAACCATGAAAACCACTTGATACCTTGAGAACCCAATATTCCTTTATAAATACCAAACCCTAGTTGTGGACCCATTTCTTAGAAGGAGAATTTGTCTGATCAATTCTTGAACAACCTTGAGCATTTGGGGACCTTTGGAGTATATCTTGAAGAAAAATGGGAGGGAAAATTTTAGGGTACAACAGCTGCCCCTATTAAATCTTCTTAAACCGGAAGAGTTAGATTGGCACATTCTTCATTCGTGACTTGAAGATAGAAGATGATTGAACACTTAAGTGACCAAAATTTGCACTCGTATGTGCATGGTGTAACACCGTTGGTTGATTATGCCAAGAATGGGATTAAATATGTCATTTGAAGAGGTGATGGAGAGTCATCGGAGATGGGATTATACCACCCAGAGTAACTATTGATAGGAATATCATAATAAGTCTATGCTTGAATTTTCCTTAAAAGATGTATTTAGAATGAGTCTTTGTCTGACTTTGTCCAAAAGAGTATCAGAGTGAATCTACACTTGATTTCATATGAATGATGTACTAGAATAAGTCTACGCTTGACTTTTTCTAGAAGATACGTTTAGAATGAGTCTACGCCCGACTTTGTCCAACAAGAATATTAGAATAAATCTACGTTTGATTTTATCCAAATGCTAGATTGGAATGAGTCTACGCTCGACTTTGTCTAGAAGATACATTTGGAATGAGTCTACGCCCGACTTTGTCCAAAAGAGTTTCAAAAGGAATCTGCGCTTGATTTCATATGAAATAGAAGATGTCTAAGCCCGACTTTATCTAGAGGAGATATTAGAAGGAGTTTATGCCTGACTTTTTCCAAAAAGAGTATCATAAGGAAATCTACGCTTGATTTCATTTGAACAAGAAGATGTCCACGCCCGGCTTCAACTGGAAGAGGTTCCGGAAAGAGTCTACGCCTGAATTTTTCCAAAAAGAGTATCAGAAGGAAATCTACTCTTTGACTTCATCTGAATGATGCACTAGAAGATGTCTATGCCCGACTTTGTCTAGAAGAGATATCTTTCAGAATGACTCTCTGGGGAAAGTGTTTAAGTAGATACCGGTTAGATTTAGTCTCTGAGGGAATACTTGTCAGAATTCAGTTTCTAAAGGAAATTGTCTAGTCATGTAGATAGTCACCCCACCTTGTTTCGAGAATTAATCTACAACCTGTCTGATAAATTGCTGATAATATTTGTCTGGTTGCGCACTTAACCTGAAAAGACCAAGTTAATTTTATGCAATGTCATGATACATGTAATGCATTGTGTAATGATTCTCTCAAATAAATGAGAATTTGCTATATGCGTTTTGTATGCATATGTTATGATAAATGAGATGTCGTTGAGGTGTATCAGTAGCTTTATATAACATTATTGATCGTGAAAATAAATCTCGGACTAATTTTGGGGATGAAGAAAATGAATATTCCATCGTGTTTAGAATGTCTCTGCTGAGAACTCATGCTTGCTGTTTGAGGAAACTCCATAGGGGAATCTGATTTCTTCTTGGGGAGAAGAGTTCAAAAACATTGTCCGTTCATCGCTCTACTGGGGAGTTTAATTCTTATATACCCTGACTGGGGATAAAAGAGATGGATAACCTTCCGAGGTGCTGTCTGACCGAGTCTTCGACATGGATGTTGACTCGTCTGGGGAGGATAAGATTTATCGATATCTGGTCCGATTTCATATTTTCGTAGCAACTCACTAGGGATAATGGTATGGTCTACCCTTTGCTGGAGAGAGAAGTTTCACCAGTTACTTGTAGTAGTCAGAGTGATAGACTCAAGTTGAGGAGGTTGTATCCTGTTAGGGAAATAAACCCTATTGGGGAAATAAACCTTGTTGGGGAAATAAACCCTGTTGGGGAAATAAACCCTGCTGGAGAAACACTCTACTGAGGAATATGCTCTGCTGAAGAATTGAATCTGGCTAGAGAAGAGAATTTTGTAGGGGATTTTACAGTGTTGGAGAAATAAACTAAGTCGGGGAAGAGAATTCCTATGAATTGTGCTGGTGACATATTTTGACGAGGATTGGGACTCCGTAGGTTGGAGACATTGCCAGGGAAAATATTATACTCCTTTGTCCGCTAGGGGATTTGCTGGTGAGTATGATTAAAGTATTTCAGACCTGCGGGGAATGTATCTTTGTTGAAGATGAGCTGGTGAAGCTGATCCTGCATAGGATAATCTTATTGAAACTGCTCGGTGGGGTGACTTTATTGGGGATTTTGTGGACGACTTGAATGTTATCCCAATTCCTAAAGTCTAAGGCAAATGCTTATTCCTGTTTTTATGCATATATTTGTTAATAGTAATCATGTTCATATGCATATGTTCATTCAATTTAGTCATTGGACATAGTTAAAATAAAATTTGAGTTTTAAAATGATATTTATATTGATAGTGTGTCTATAAACAGGCATTTTTTGTACAAGAAGATAGAAATCCTAGTAAGAGGAAATCGTCGTGAAAAAAAGAGAGAGTACAAACTAAAAACAAGATATATAGCTATTTATAAATAATCTCGTCTAGTTCCAACTCTGCTATATGTCTTCGAGCATCTCATCCCTTGATGTCAGAAGAAGTTAATTGAATTGATCTGCACCATTCGAACTTGACATTGGTAATAAAGCTGGTTGTAAGTGATCCAACAGGACATAGTTGTACACATTAATCCCTAATTTTTGCCTGGACTGCCCTTTCGGGTTTTCAGTCCACCGGGATACCCTTTTTTCCCAAGCCGCCTTTTCAAGTTTTCGACTTTCCAAATGTGCAATATTTTATATTTATATCCCTGATTTTTCCTGAACCCTTTTGGTTCGCCGGGATGCCCTTATTTTTTCCTAGGCCAGTCAACCCAGCGGCTCGCTTTTCATGCATAATATCTTTTAACTATGTCCGCGTTCACAGGGCGTGGGATATCCTCACCGTCCATGGTGGTAAGTATCATAGAACCTCCCGAAAATATCTTCTTGATTACAAATGGCCTTTCGTAAGTAGGAGTCCATTTTCCCTTAGGACCACCTTGCGGTAGGATGATGCACTTTATTACCAAATCACCTGTCTGATATACCCGATGCTTGATCTTCTTGTTGAAAGCTTTGATCATACGCTTCGGATACATCTGACCGTGACAGACAGCCGCAAGCCTTATCTCGCCAATTAAATTAAATTGTTCCAGCCTAGTCTGAATCCATTCATCATTATCCAAATCTGCATCCTTCATAATTCTCAAGGAAAGAATCTGAAGTTCAATAGGTAAGACAACCTCCATACTATAGACTAGAGAAAATGGGGGTTCCCTAGTTGATGTTCATGTTGAAGTGCGATAGCCACGAAGAAAAAATGGTAACATATCGTGCCAGTCTTTATACGTTACTATCATCTTATATATAATCCTCTTAATATTCTTATTGGCGACTTCCACTATGCCATTCATCTTTGGTCGATATGGAGAAGAATGGTGGTGCTTGATCTTGAATTACGTGCAGAGTTCTGTGATCATAGTATTGTTTAGATTAGTACCATTGTTCGTGATAATCCTTTCGGGGATGCTATACCGGAAAATAAGATTATGCTTAATGAACCGGGCAACCAAATTCTTAGTAACAGAGGCAAACGAGGCTGCTTCAATCCATTTTGTGATGTAATCAATGGCGACGAGGATGGAGTGATGTCAGTTATAAGCAGTAGGCTTGATCTCTCCAATCATATCAATGCCCCACATTACAAACGGCCAAGGGGTAGTCATGAATTCAGAGGTACTGGAGACACGTGTACTTTTTCAGCATAGATCTGGCACTTGTGATAAGTTCTTGTGTGGTGATGGAAATCAGTTTCCATAGTTGACCAATAGTAACTCGCTCTTAAAATATTCTTAGCCATAGTATGCCCACTAGAGTGAGTACCAAAGATACCTTCATGCATATGTTCCATAATCTTCTCCGCCTCTTTCTTGTCCATACAACGAAGCAGAGTCGAATCATGGTTACCCATGTACAGAACTCCGTTGCTCAGGAAGAACTTAGCTGAGAACCTTCATAGGAATTTCTTGTCATTGATAGATTCCCCTTCAGGATACTCTTGAGCCTTTAGATATCTTTTCACTTCATGAAACCAAGGCTTCTTTATAATCTGCCGGTGTCAATTTCGTAGCAGTGTGTCGGTTCGTCTAGCCTTTCAATAGTAATTTTGGGAGCCTCGTTGTCCCATCTGACTTTAAACATAGACAACATGGTTTCTAATGCGTCTGCCAACTGATTCTCTTCCCTTGGGATATGCTCAAAATTGATCTCCTCGAAGTACAGGTGTTTCGTATCCCATTCTCCCTTAATCTAACTAATTACCCGAGCTGAGTCCCCGTAAACACTCAAAAACTTGATTCTCAGGTCAATAGCAGCTCTGATTCCCATGATGCACGCTTCGTATTCAGCCATGTTGTTGGTACGGTAAAAGCATAATCTGGTGGTGAAGGGTGTATGGAAAGCCTGAAGAGAGATAATTACAGCACCAATTCCATTGGCAAGTGATTTATAAGCTCCGTCGAAAACCATAGTCCATCAGGATCCTGAGTCAGGTCCTTCATACGGTCCAGGTTCTACACAATCAGTTACTAGCATAATATTCTCATCCGGGAATTCAAAGTTCATAGATTGGTATTCTTCCACGGCTTGATGAGCCAAATGATCTTCCAATACACTTCCTTTGATTACTTTCTGAGTGGGGTACTGGATGTCGTATTATGTCAAGACAATTTGCCATCTGGCTATTCTTCCAGAGAGAGCGGGTTTCTCGAAAATATATTTGATGGGATCCATTTTAGAGATCAAAAAGGTAGTATGAGTCATTATATAATGTCTTAGTCAGCGAGCAGCCCATGCCAAAGTTCAACAAGTTTTCTCGAGCAGTGAGTATTTTGTTTCACAGTCAGTAAACTTTTTGCTAAGGTAGTATATTGCATGCTCTTTTTGACCAGACTCGTCATGCTGACTCAGTACATGTAACGCCCGTAATTTAATTATTTATTTATTTAATTAAATTATTTTGGATCTTTTGTGAAGTTGTGAGATGTTAAGAATTATCAGTGTTGGATTATTATTAATTAATTAATTATTTGATTAATAATAATTTTATTTTGTAGAATTAAAGGGAATATATGAAATAATATCGGACTTATGCTATTGGTTAGAAGTAGTAAAGTCGGGGTGTAGGTTAGGCCCAAGAGGATTGTTATATAAGGCTAAGCTGACACAAGGGTTTGTTTTTAGTTGGAAAAAAAGGATTTCTGTATGCTGACTGGTAGAGTTGCACGGACGAGGAGCAAGCTGCTCGGTGTCAAGCAGAACGAAGCAAAGACGTCGGCTAGAGTTTTTGGTTAAGCGACCTTCAATCTAGGTAAGGGTGGGGTTCTGACCTTATAATGGGATTTATGATGTGTATTACGTGGGAATTGGTCGTTTTATGATTGTTGTGCGTGGATGTTTCTGAATTGATATCGAAGCTGCCCGTTTATTCATGTTGTGGCCGTTGGGAAGAATCGTATGATCGTTTAATGAATCCATTTTAGGAAGTTACCCAGTGATGTGTTGTGGACGTTTTGAGTTAGTTGTGCGACTTCCGGTTTAATCGAAGTGTAGGCTAGGTCATGATGGTCGTTAGGATGTTAGGTTATTCCGAGCGATTGGCAGGAAAATTGGTAATTGTTGAAGTGGTCGTTTTAGGGAGGTTCTGCGTGACTGTCTTATATGTTGATGAATCTGTCGATAAGAATATAGTTGCCTGTTATTGTGTTATTCCGAGTGGTTGGCCGGAAGTTATGAATTATAGTTGTGTGCTCGTTAAGACGTTGTATCATACATGTGTTGTTGGCCGAATTAGTGGTCGGGGAGGATACTGAAGTAATAGGTACCGAGCAGCGTTTTAGGCTGCGAGGCATGTCGGGGAATGATGCGTTGGATTTTTCGAGCAGAATTAGGTTGCAGTACATGTCAGGGAGCATAGGTTGGTCATTACCCTGTTTTCCCCTGTGCGTGTCGAGGAGTATGGATTATTGTTATGTTGTCCTAGTTGTTATACATGTCGAAGGGCACATAGTTCCCTTTTCCTTTTGCCCGTACATGCTGTATTTTGGTCGTTAACCCTGTTGTGTGAATTATGTTAAGTTGCTGTTTAATTATGTTAATGATTTAATCATTGATTGATGTGATAGGCTTATGGCCAATGTTGATTTATGTTGAGTTGTTGTGATATTGTGATTGTTGTTGTTGAATTACTTGTAATAATGGTGACATAGGCTTATTTCTTGTGATGGATGATGATTGTTGTGAGTATGTGATAATGCATTCATTGAGTCACATACATTTGCATACTCTGTGATGGCCTGGATTGGAAAACTACGAAGAAGGCTTATGCCTTGTTGATGCCTCTATTAATTGGAAATTATTAAGATGGGAGTTCTGCTCCGTTTTTAAGATGGGAGTTCTGCTCCAAGTGTACCACATGCATTAGTATAGTATTGAGTCACATTCGAAGTAGTATGATTGAGCTTTTGTGTTGATGAATTATTTTTTGTATTTTGTTCATAGCCCATTGTGTTTGTTGTTGTTTATAAGTTGTGAAGTGGTGATTTTTGCATGAACTTATTCTAGTGTAATATTTATCATACATTCTATTATACTGTTCGATATCTCACCCCTTCTGTTTGAATCTTACCCTTATGTTGGTAACATGCAGGTAACCCAGAGTGAAGGCGGTTCACCTTCAGTAGTTCGAGTCGGTCTCATTTCTCTTATACGTAACACTCGGGGGGGCGGGGGAAGAACGCTTGTTGCTTTAGTATTTGTTAATTCAGTTGTAGAACTTTAAGTTGATTGTTGTTAATTACTTGTTATTCATAAGTTGCTTTCATGTTGGATAAATATGTTATTATGATTTCGCTGCGTAGTTGTTCAAGTTGTTAATTTAAAAGATTAATTTATTTTGATGTTGGTTCATCCGAAGTTTTAAAGTGTTATGTGTCCATGTTGAATGCAATGGGTTTTAAGTTGAATTTGTGGCATCCTGATTCAGTTGAATAATTTTTATAACTCTGATTTACATTTATATTTTCGGGTAGATTTGGGGTGTTACAAAGTTGGTATCTGAGCAAATTCGGTCCGTCCGACCAAGTTGTCGAGTCATAGGTTCTTTAACAATCGAGTATTGTTAATTTGAGTTTTAATCGTTGTTTATGTTATAATGATAAGTTGAGATGGCTGGAAGGAATGATGCTGCACTTGCTGCTTCTTTAGAAGCAATGGCACATGCTATGGAGAATCAGTCGAATGCTGACGGGAATGCAGGATCTCGTAGTTTGGAGACTTTCCAGAGGGAGAATCCGCCTACGTTCAAGGGAAAGTATGATCCTGACGGAGCGTTGGATTGGTTTAAAGAGATTGAGAGAATCTTCTGTGTCATGGACTACACTCCAGTGCAGAAGGTTCAATATGGTACTCATTTGCTAGCAGTCGAGGTTGATGACTGGTGGCTAGAGACGTGTTAGAGGTTGGAAGCTGCAGGTGAAAATGTCACTTGGGCTGTGTTCTATAGAGAATTTATGAGGAAGTATTTACATGAAGGCGTTCGTGGTAAGAAGGAAATTGAGTTTCTTGAGATAAAGCAAGGAAGTATGTTGATTGTTGAGTATGCTGCAAAGTTTGTTGAGTTGGCTATGTTTTATTCACACTATAGCAAGGAAAATGTTGAGTTTTCAAAGTGCATCAAGTTTGAGAACGGGTTGCGTCCAGAGATCAAGAAGGAAGTTGGATACCATAAGATCTGTGTATTTGCTGATTTGATTGATAGTTGCAGGATTTATGAAGAGGATAATAATGCTCCTTATAAGATTATCAGTGAGAAGATGGGTAAGCATCAACAGAATCGTGGTAAGCCTTATGATGCCCCAGTTGGTAAAGGTAAACAGAAAGTTGCTCAGGGTCAGAAGACTAGTAGGGGAGATGCTCCTGCTAGTGTGGTTTGTTTCAAATACGGAAAACCTGTGCATAAGAGTAATGTGTGTGCTGCTGAGGTAAAGAGGTGTTTTTGTTGTGGTAAGACTGGACATGTTGTGTCTGAGTGCAAGCATAAAGAGGTGATTTGTTTCCATTATGGTGAAGAAGGACACATTGGTAGCCAGTGTCAGAAAGCAAAGAAGGCACAAACCAGTGGTAAAGTGTTCGCTTTGATTGAGGATCAGGCAGCTATTGAGGACAGACTCATCAGAGGTACATGTTTCATTAATAGTACTCCTTTAATTACTATTATTAATATCGGTGCTACTCATTGCTTTGTTGCTGCTGATTATGTTGAAAGATTGTGTCTTATGTTATCTTCTATGAATGGAGAGATGGTCGTCGACACTCCAGCCAAGGGGTTGGTGACTACTTATTTTGTGTGTTTAAAGTGTCCCTTGTCGATCTTTGACAAAGGCTTTGTTGTTGATTTGGTTTGTTTGCCTTTAAGAGGGTTGGATGTGATTCTGGGTATGAACTGGTTAGAGCATAACTATGTTCATATTAATTGTTATAACAAGTTTGTGAGGTTTTCTACTCCTAAAGAAGAGGAAGATAGTCTGTTGTCTGCTAGAAAGTTGAGGAAGTAGATGCAAGAAGAAGCGCAAATGTTTTCATTGATGGCGTCGCTATCTGTCGAGAATCAAGCTATACTTGAGGAATTACAAGTGGTGCATGAATTTCTTGAAGTTTTCTCTAATGAAATTCCTGATGTACCGCCAGAGAGAGAAGTTGAATTTTCTATTGATCTTGTACCTGGTACCAGACATGTGTCTATGGCACCATCCAGGATGTCTGCATCTGAATTGTCGGAACTAAATAAGCAATTGGAAGAGTTACTTGAGAAGAAGTTTGTTATAGGCAGTTGAATAAAGTGACGATTAAGAACAAGTATCCACTTCCAAGAATAGATGACTTAATGGATCAATTGGTGGATTCTCGTGTGTTTAGTAAGATTGATTTGAGATCGGGATATCATCAGATTAAAGTGAAGGATGAAGATATCCAGAAGACGACTTTCAGAATGCGTTATGGACACTATGAGTATTCGGTGATGCATTTCGGTGTTACCAATGCGCTGGGAGTATTCATGGAATACATGAATCGCATCTTTCATACTTATTTGGGTCGATTTGTGGTGGTGTTCATTGATGACATTTTGATTTACTCTAAGTCAGAAGAAAAGCATGCAGAACACTTAAGAATAGTATTGCAAGTTTTGAAAGAGAAGAAGTTGTATACAACGCTGTCTAAGTGTGAATTTTAGTTAGGCGAGGTTAGTTTTCTTGGTCATGTGGTCTCAGGTAGTGGCATTGTTGTAGACCCATCAAAATTAGATGTTGTGTTACAATGGGAAACTCCGAAGTCGGCTACCGATATTAGAAGCTTTGTGAGATTAGCTAGTTATTATAGAAGGTTTATCGAAGGTTTCTCTAAGTTGGCACCTCTGTTGACTAAGTTGAATTGTAAAGGTAGAGCTTTTGTGTGGGATGTCCATTGTGAAGAAAGTTTTTACGGAATTGAAGAAAAGATTGACGTCGGCTCCGATTTTGACGTTACCTAATCTAGGAGAACCTTTTGTGGTATATTGTGATTCTTCTAAGATGGGTTTAGGAGGTGTGCTTATGCAGAATAAGAAGGTAGTTGCTTATGCGTCAAGGCAGTTGAGGACTCATGAGAATAACTATCCTACGCATGATTTAGAACTTGCTGCAGTTGTTTTTGTGTTGAAAATTTGGAGGAATTATCTTTATGGTTCTATATTTGAAGTGTTTAGTGACCATAAGAGCTTAAAGTATTTATTTTATCAAAAGGAATTGAATATGAGACAACGAAGATGGTTGGAGTTGTTAAAGGATTATGATTTTGGTTTGAATTATCATCCAGGAAAAGCAAATGCGGCAGCTGATGCATTGAGTTGAAAGACTTTACATATGTCAACAATGATGGTTAAAGAGTTGGAATTAATTGAATAGTTCAGAGATATGAGCTTAGTTTGCGAAGTGACAATGCAGAGTGTTATGTTGGGAATGTTGAAGATTAATAATGAATTTCTAGAGAGTATCAGAGAAGCTCAAAAGTTATATGTGAAGCTGGTAGATTCGATGGTTGGGATCGATCAGTCTGAGAATAGTGATTTTAAGTTATATGCGCAAGGTGTGTTGAGATTTTGTAATCGAATTTGTATTCTTAATGATGCAGAGATGAAGAAAGTGATCCTTGAAGATTTTCATAGAAGTAAGCTGAGTATTCATCTAGGAGCTACAAAGATGTATCAGGATTTGAAGAATTTGTTTTGGTGGCCTGGGATGAGGAGTGATGTGGCTCGGTTTGTGTACGCATGTTTGACTTGTCAGAAGTCAAAAGCTGAATATCAGAAGCCTGCAGGGTTGATGCAACCGCTAGAAGTTCCATAATGGAAATGGGATAGAATTTCGATGGACTTTGTGACAGGGTTACCTAATAATTTAAGATGACATGATTCGATTTGGGTGATTGTTGATAGGCTTATGAAGTCGGCTTATTTTATTCCTATTAACATCAGTTTTCCAGTGTCAAAGTTGGCAGAGATTTACACTAGTGTAATTTTGAAGCTGCATGGTGTTCCTTTTTGCATTGTGCCGGATAGAGATCTGAGGTTTACTTCTGATTTTTGGAAGAGTTTGCAAGAAGCATTGGGTTCTATGTTGAGGTTGATTTTGGCGTATCATCCTCAGACGGATGGTCAGAAAGAACTATTCAATTGTTGGAGGATTTGTCGAGAGCATGTGTTCTTGAGCAGGGAGGTTCGTGGGATACTTATCTTCCGTTAATAGAGGTCACTTATAATAACAGTTACCATTCTATTATTGGGATGGCACCTTCTGAAGCGTTGTATGGTCGGAGATGTAGAACTCCTTTATGTTGGCATAAATCTGGAGAAAGTGTAGTATTCGGACCTGAACTTGTTCGTGAGACTACTGAGAAGGTGAAGATGATTCGGGAAAAGATGAAAGCTTCCCAAAGTAGACAAAAGAGTTATCATGATAAGCAAAGGAAGGATTTATAATTTCAAGCTGGTGACCATGTGTTTTTAAGAGTTACACCTATAACTGGTGTTCGGAGAGCATTGAAGTCTAAGACTCTCACTTCTCGTTTTATTGGTACATATCAGATTTCAGAGAGAGTTGGAAATGTTGCTTATAGAGTGGCTTTACCGCCCAATATTTCGAATGCATGATGTGTTTCATGTGTCACAGCTCTGGAAGTATATTTCTGATCCATCTCATGTGATTCATATGGATGATGTACAAGTATGAGATGATTTTACTATTGAAACGATGCCTGTACGAATCACAGATCGTGAAATGAAGACTCTGAGAGGCAAGGAGATTACTTTGGTGAGAGTAGTCTGGTTAGGAGCTGCCGGAGAAAGCATGACTTGGGAGTTGGAAAGCAAGATGCAGGACTCCTATCCTGAGTTGTTTGAATGAGGTAAATTTTCGAGGACGAAAATATTCTAAGTCAGGGAGAGTTATAACGCCTGTAATTTAATTAATTATTTATTTAATTAAATCATTTTGGATCATTTGTGAAGTTGCGAGATTTTAAGAATTATCGGTGTTGTATTATTATTAATTAATTAATTATTTGATTAATAATAATTTTATTTTATGGAATTAAAGGGAATATATTAAATAATGTTGGACTTATGCTATTGGTTAGAAGTAGTAAAGTGGGGGTGTAGGTTAGGCCCAAGAGGATTGTTATATAAGGCTAAGCTGACCCAATGGTTTATTTTTAGTTGGAGAAAAAGAATTTATGTACGATGACCGGTAGAGTTGCACGGACGAGGAGCAAGTTGCCCGATGTCAAGCAGAACGAAGCAAAGCCATCGGCTAGAGTTTTTGGTTGAACGACCTTTAATCCAGGTAAGGGTTAGTTCTGACCTTATAATGGGATTTATGATGTGTATTACGTGGGAATTGGTCGTTTTATGATTGTTGTGCATGGATGTTTCTGAATTGATATTGAAGTTTCCCGTTTATTCATGTTGTGGTTGTTGGGGAGAACCATATGATCATTTAATGAATCTGTTTTTGGAAGTTTCCCGGTGGTGGGTTGTGGACGTTTTGAGTTAGCTTTGTAATTTCCGGTTTAATTGAAGTGTAGGCTAGGTCGTGATGGTCGTTAGGACGTTAGGTTATTCCGAGCGATTGGCAGGAAAATTGGTAATTGTTGAAGTGGTCGTTTTAGGGAGGTTCCGCGTGACTGTCTTGTGTGTTGATGAATCTGTCGATAGGAATATAGTCGCCCGTTACTTTGTTATTTCGAGCAGTTGGCCAAAAGTTATGAATTATAGTGGTATGGTCGTTAAGACGTTGTATCGTACCTGTGTTATTGGCCGAATTAGTGGTCCGGGAGGATACTTAAGTAGTAGGTAACGAGTAGCGTTTTAGGCTGCGAGGCGTGTCGGGGAATGATGCGTTGGATTTTTCGAGCAAAATTAGGTTGCAGGACATGTCAGGGAGCATAGGTTGGTCGTTACCCTGTTTTCCCCTGTGCGTGTCGAGGAGTATGGATTATTGTTATGTTGTCCTAGTTGTTATACATGTCGAGGGGCACATAGTTCCCTTTTCCTTTTGTCTGTACATGTTGTATTTTGGTCGTTAACCGTGCGGTGTGAATTATGTTAAGTTGCTGTTTAATTATGTTAATGATTTAATCATTGATTGATGTGATAGGCTTATGGCCAATGTTGATTTATGTTGAGTTGTGATATTGTGATTGCTGTTTTGAATTCTTATTGATAATGCGAAGTTGCAGGGAGTTTTACATGATGATGAATTACCTCTATTTACTTGTAATAATGGCGACGTAGGCTTATTCCTTGTGATGGATGATGATTGTTGTGAGTATGTGATAGTGCATTCATTGAGTCACATACATTTGCATACTCTGTGATGACCTGGATTGGAAAACTGCAAAGAAGGCTTATGCCTTGTTGATGCCTCCATTAATTGGCAATTCTTAAGATGGGAGTTCTGCTCCAATGGTACCACATGCATTCGCATAGTATTGAGTCGCATTCTAAGTAGTATGATTGAGCTGTTGTGTTGATGAATTAATTTTTGTATTTTGTTAATAGCCAGTTGTGATTGTTGTTGTTTATAAGTTGTGAAGTGGTTATTTTTGCATTAACTGATTCTAGTGTAATATTTATCATACGTTCTATTATAGTGTTTGATATCTCACCCCTTCTGTTTGAATGTTACCCTTATGTTAGTAACATGCAGGTAACCCAGAGTGAAGGTGGTTGATCTTCAGTAGTTCGATTCGGTGTCATTACTCTGATACATAACACTCGGGAGGATGAACGCTTGTTGCTTTAGTATTTGTTAATTTAGTTGTGGAAATTTAAGTGATTGTTGTTAAGTACTTGTTATTCAAAAGTTTCTTTCATGTTAGATAAAGATGTTATTATGATTCCGCTGCGTAGTTGTTCAAGTTGTTGATTAAAAAGATTAATTTATTTTGATGTTGGTTCATCAAAAGTTTTAAAGTGTTTGTTAGAACATAGTTTGATTCTACAACCCTGATAACAAGAAATCGTATCATATAATTACTACACTTTTTACCGATTTTTATAATACATTGAGTCATCTAACTCCCGATTATTCCGAGTTTTTGTGTCTTTTCACAGGTACAACATTTGTCAACTCAAATCAATGAAAAAAGACCACATGAAAGAAGCTAACCAAGAAACAGAAGAGAAGGAACCAAATTTGAAAAGTCTGCAGATTTTGTAACGGTGACGACCGTCACACCCTGTGACGACCGTTACGCCTCCCCAACTAGAAAGAACGCTCGTCACACATCATTGACGAGCGTAATGCGCTATTTAAGCGCATTAC
Source organism: Vicia faba (assembly GCA_948472305.1). Taxonomy (NCBI): domain Eukaryota; kingdom Viridiplantae; phylum Streptophyta; class Magnoliopsida; order Fabales; family Fabaceae; genus Vicia; species Vicia faba. Next base: position 357,509,136 of record OX451735.1, read on the forward strand.
GACCGTCACCCCATTGTGACGACCGTCACACGCTTAAAGGGCAACGTTATGAATTAGTGGAGACGTGGGCAACGTTGAGGGCGGAACTCTTCTCCTATATTTCCTCCACTCAGTAATCATGCATCCGGGTCTTACTCCACTCAAGCCTTTTCCAAGATTTTCTCAACTGCAATATTTTCTTCTATATATATGTGGTACTTCAATGGATGATGGTCGAAGATTTTTTCCCAGAACCAAATTTCTATTTTCCTGCAATTATTCTATTTTCTTGCTTTTGAACCTTTTCTACACGTACTGTAATTTTCATTTCCAGCATTAGTTTTAGAGTGTTAATTCTTCATCTAAGAATTAGCACAATTATTGATTTCGATTGAGCTGCAAGGAATTTGTAAGCATCCAAGATTACCATAGCAACATTATTTCCAGGTTTTTTATGCAATTGATATTGATTTATTCTTGTGTTATGTCATTTATTTTTATGGATTATATTTTAAATTGCATAGTTATTAAATATATTATGTCCGGCTAAATTAATTGTACCGGTATGTGAATCCTAAGTACCGAAAGAATTCAGTGATACCTTGGCTAAAAACATTTATAAACAATTTCTGGTTTCCAATTTCCATGTTTAATTTAAATACCCTTGTCACGAGAGTGAGAGGATAATTAACACCATTTTGCCACGAGAGTGGGAAATTAATTAAGGCAAGAACCTGCATGCAAGAGCTGGGGTTCAACCCAGATAGTGGTAACGAAACATTAATTTTTAAATACATGAGAGTGTTTTAATAAATTAATTAAACTCAAATTGTTTTCAAAAAGTGTTATTAAATTTAAAGTGCATCCACTAGGTTTAGTAGCATGACTTATTTCATGAACACGAGAGTGTATGTATCATGTTTTTAAACAATTCATTTTTACCGAAATACTTTATATGCCAAACGATTCATCGAATTCCCGAAGTCCGACTATCACATACCGGTATAGCTATTACTATTATTTTTAATTAAACTATTTCCCCCCTAAAACCAAATATTCATCGCTTAGTTAAACAACTGTAGCATTGGATCGTAGGTGATTGATCCTTAGTCTCTGTGGGTTCGATAACCATTTAAAACTAGAACGACTAAACTGTATACTTGCAGTTAGTATCCCAATAGACTTATAAAGTCCCGATCAAGTTTTTTGCGCCATTATCGGGGACGGATTAGTCAATTAAGTATGATTCTTCTATTGCGCGTTTAGACTAGGCAACAAAAACCCTTTTTCGATTTGTATGCCAAGGACTCGCTCACAAGGCGAACCACTTGACAAATCTACGGACGAACCTGAACGCATCCTTTCTGTAAGACGTGCAGTCAGGGATTACTGTTTAAATCACGCTATTCCTTTACCCAAACCTGAAATCAAGATTGATTCTGAAATAGATTCTAATTCTTCCTCTGAAACTGAAACAAATCAAGAAGTAGACATGGCCGAAGAACAAAGGACCCGCCCACTGAAGGAGTACGCAGATCCATCACAACAAGAACCCCACAACAGCATTGCTGCTCCAGTAATAAATCGAAACAATTTTGAGTTAAAACCGTCATTGATATCAGCTATCCAACAACACCAATTCTCTGGATATCCTTCCGAGGACCCAAATGAATATCTTACAAAATTCGTTCAATTTGCCGACACAGTTATAGCAAATGGTGTAAGTAAAGATGCAATAAGATTACGTCTTTTCCCTTTCTCGCTAAGAGATAGAGCTTGGGCTTGGTTGCAATCCTTGCCATCAAATTCTGTTACTACGTGAGAAGGACTTAAGATTGTATTTGTAGCATGATACTTTCCCCCAAGCAAAACTGATGCACTAAGAGCCCAAATTAACGGATTTAGGCAGAAGGAAACTGAATCGCTATTCGATGCATGGGAACGCTACAAAGATATGATGCGAATGTGCCCACATCACGGACTAGAAAAATGGCTGATCATCCACACGTTTTATAATGGACTCTTGTACAACACAAGACTCTCTATAGATGCCGCCGCAGGTGGTACACTGATGGACAAGCCTTACGACGAAGCTAACCAACTCATTGAAAATATGGCTCAAAACCACTATCAGTGGGGAGGAGAAAGAACATATGTGGAGAAAACTCAAACCAAAGGTGGGATGTACGAGATTAGTAGCCTAAATAAAGTTAATGCTAAGGTAGATGCTCTTACCCAAAAGATAGAAAGATTGACCTTACCTCCTGCAGCCACCGTGGCTGTAGTTACCCCAAACTGCGAAGTTTGTGGAGTCCCTGGTCATGTTGGAACCGAATGTCAAATCTTAGCAGGAATATCAGTTGATCAGGTAAATTACGCTCAAGGTAATCATTATGCTAATACCTATAATCCTGGCTTGAAGAACCATCCTAACTTCTCGTACAGGAGCAATAACGCTTTATATGCACCTGGCCAAGCACCTGCTGTACCTCCAGGTTATCAAAAACCCGCTCTTAATGTTCCTAACATTCCTAAGAAATCTAACCTTGAAATCCTAATGGAAAATTTTATCGCTAATCAAGCTCAACAAAACAAAGAATTCCTCAATCAAAACGTTCACATCGGTGAACAATTGAAGCTTTTAGCGAATAAGGTAGATGCCCTAGCAACTCACAATAAAATGTTAGAAACCCAAATCTCCCAAGTAGCACAACACCAAGCTAGTTCTGCCGCACCTGCTGGTACGTTCCCTGGACAGCCACAACCCAATCCTAAAGGACCTGCAAATGCTATCACATTACGAAGTGGGACAGCCCTTGATGGACCGGTAGATCCTAGACTCCAAAATCCGACCATGTATCAGAAACCTAAAAAGGAAGTAGAGAAGTCGAAATATCAATCTGAGAATGTAGAGGAAGACGCGAATGAGAACAGAGAGGCTTCAGAAAAACCTTACGTGCCTCCACCGCCATATAAACCACCAATTCCACACCCTTAAAGATTTTCAAAATCCAAGAACGAGGGGCAATTCAAGAAATTTGTAGGACTTCTGAAACAATTAAACGTTACTATTCCGTTTACAGAAGCTATAACCCAAATGCCGTCATATGCTAAATTCCTAAAAGAAATATTGTCTAATAAGAAAAAAATCGTTGAAAACGAAACTGTTATGCTAACCGCCGAATGTAGCGCCATAATTCAAAATAACATGCCTCCAAAGCTAAAAGATCCTGGTAGTTTCTCCATACCATGTGTAATTGGAAAATCTATCATAGACAAAGCTCTATGCGATTTAGGAGCAAGTGTTAGTCTAATGCCCTTATCTATTTGCAAGAAGCTCAAACTAGGTGACACGAGACCTACCAAGATGTCCCTACAACTAGCCGACAGATCAGTCAAATTCCCTGTTGGTATGCTAGAAAACATCCCTGTCCGAATAGGACAATTTTACATATCGACTGACTTTATAATAATGGACATCAAGGAAGATTCAAATATTCCCATCATATTAGGAAGACCATTTTTAGCTACTGCAGGAGCCATCATTGATGTTAAGAAAGGAAAGCTTACCTTCGAGGTAGGAGAAGAAAAAGTAGAATTCATTCTTTCCCAGTTCTTCAAAGCCCCTGCTATAGATGACTCATGCTGTCTCCTAGATATTATTGATGAATGTGTCAAAGAACTAGAAAGCCAAGAAGACACCTATTCTGGGATGCTGAAAATTCCGACACCAACTATCCTCAAGGATGATGACTGGAGACAAGAACATCTAGATGCCGACCTAAGCGAATGTTTCGCCTTAACACCCGATCCTACCCCAACTGATAAGAGAACTAGTATAGAACTTAAAACGTTACCTGAAGATCTTAGGTATGAATTTTCAGATAAAGAACTCGAACGGCCAGTTATAGTCAATGCCAATTTAGGGAAGATCGAAACCGAAAAACTTCTTAGTGTGTTAAGGAAGTATCCAACCGCGTTAGGCTATAATATATCAGATCTAAAAGGAATAAGCCCTTCTCTCTATATGCACCGCATTATGTTGGAGGAGGACTGCAAGACTTCTAGAGAACATCAAAGACGAATAAACCCTATCCTAAGTGACGTAGTTAAGAAAGAAGTGCAGAAACTGCTAGAGGCAGGCATCATATACCCAATATCAGATAGTAACTGGGTCAGTCCAGTTCACGTAGTACCTAAGAAAGGAGGTGTTACAGTTATAACAAACACAAAAGGAGAATCAGTGGCACAACGTACTCAAACAGGATGGAGAATGTGTATCGATTACAAAAAACTAAACAAAGCTACGCGCAAGGACCATTTCCTATTACCATTCATTGATCAAATGCTCGAGCGCTTAGCCAAACATTCCCATTTCTGCTATCTTGACGGATACTCAGGATTCTTCTAAATTCCCATTCATCCTGATGATCAAGAGAAAACCACGTTCACCTGCCCCTATGGTACCTTCGCATACCGAAGAAGGCCATTTGGACTATGTAACGCACCTGCAACTTTCCAACGATGCATGATGGCGATTTTCGAAGACTTTTTAGACGGAATTATGGAAGTATTCATGGATGATTTTTCTGTCTGTGGAGAAAGTTTTGACGGATGTTTATCAAACCTTGAATTAGTACTAAAATGTTATGTCAATGTCAACCTAGTGCTCAATTGGGGAAAATGTAACTTCATGGTGAGACAAGGAATTGTGTTGGGTCACATTGTATCAAACAGAGGAATTGAAGTTGATAAAGCAAAAATAGAGATTATAAAAAACCTTCAACCACCCAAAACAGTTAGAGAAATAAGAAGTTTTCTAGGACACGCTGGTTTTTACCGACGTTTTATAAAAGATTTCTCTAAAATTACTAAGCCGCTAACTGAATTATTAATGAAAGAAGCGGAGTTTATTTTCGACGATAAATGCTTAAACGCATTTGAGACGCTTAAAGAAGCCTTGATTTCAACACCTATTATGCAACCTCCTGATTGGAACCTACCGTTTGATATAATATGCGATGCGAGCGATTATGCTGTAGGCGCAGTCCTAGGACAACGCAAAGATAAAAAGCTTCACGCTATCTACTACGCAAGCAGAACAGTCGATCCCTCACAAATGAATTACGCTACTACGGAGAAGGAACTCTTAGATGTTGTATTCTCATTGGATAAATTTCGTTCCTACTTAGTGGGCGCCAAACCGTGACTACTCAGATGGATCTTACTCCTACAAGAGTTTGACTTGGAAATAAAAGACAAAAGAGGGACTGAGAACGTGGTAGCAGACCATTTATCAAGATTAGATGGAATTCAAACCGAGAGTGTTCCCATAAACGAAGTTTTCCCTTATGAACGCCTTATTGCTAAACTTGAGATAGCTCCTACCGACAATTTAGATCAACACAATGAACCTTTAACAACTGCGGTAGTAAAAGCAATTTGTACCAACACCACATTACCATGGTACGCTGATTTCGTCAACTATTTAGTCGCCGGTGTTTTACCACCCGATTTAACGTACCAACAGCGGAAGAAATTCCCCCATGATCTTAAACACTACTTTTGGGATGAACCATTACTCTTTAAAAGAGGCGCCGATGGTATCTACCGTCACTGTGTTCCTAACAATGAAATAGATGACGTCATTTCCCATTGCCATTCCGCCCCTTATGGTGGACACGCTAGTACATCGAAAACTTGTGCAAAAATACTTCAAGCTGGCTTCTTTTGGCCTACTTTATGGAAAGACGTCCACGTAGCAATTATGAACTGCGATAGATGTCAGCGCACAGGAAATATATCTAGACGCGACGAAATGCCGCAAAAAGGGATTCTCGAAGTAGAAATTTTCGATGTGTGGGGAATTGATTTCATGGGACCGTTCCCCGCATCTTTTGGAAATAAGTATATATTGGTAGCTGTTGACTACGTATCAAAATGGATTGAAGCCATCGCTGCACCCACAAACGATACACGAGTGGTACTTAAACTATTCAAGCATGTTATCTTCCCATGATTCGGTGTACCAAGACTACTAATCAGTGATGGCGGCTCCCATTTTATCTCTAGAATTTTCGAAAAACTACTTTCAAAATATGGCGTTAAACATCGCATAGCCACACCATACCATCCTCAAACGAGTGGACAAGTGGAAGTGTCAAATAGGGAAATAAAACAAATCCTTGAGAAAACCGTAGCCACATCCAGAAAAGATTGGTCCTCCAAGCTAAATGATGCTCTTTGGGCATATTGGACAACTTTTAAAACCCTTATCGGAACAACGTCGTTTAAATTAGTTTATGGAAAATCTTGTCATTTGCCAGTAGAATTAGAACATAAAGTTTACTGGGCAATTAAAACCCTTAACTTAAATTACAAGATTGCTGGCGAGAAACGAATATTAGATATCCATGAATTAGAAGAATTGCATTTAAACGCTTATGAAAATGCTAGAATTTATAAGGAAAGAACAAAAAAATGGCACGATAAGCGTATCTCGCGAAAAGAATTTAAGGAAGGAGACACCGTACTCCTATTCAACTCTAGACTGAAACTTTTCTCAGGAAAATTACGTTCCAGATGGCCAGGACCATTCGAAATTAATAAAGTTTTCCCAAGTGGTGCGATAGAAATTAAAGGAAATTCTATCGAACCATTCATAGTCAATGGCCAGCGCTTAAAGCACTATTTTAACGTCGGAAATCTAAACTATTCGGCTTATCTTCAGTTAAGTGAGCCACCTACCCCGATACCTAACTGAATAGGTACTATTTGTCGAGCCATCGACATAAAACAAAGGTGCTTCATGGGAGGCAACCCATGTTTTCTTTTAATTATTTTTATTGTTTTAATATGTTTTTATTTCTCTTTTCTTTTACTTAATCTTTAAAACTTTCATGTTGCATCTCTTAATCCTTTTTATTTTCTTTTTCTTTTATTTTTATTTTTATTTTAAAACTTTCTTTTTCTTTTTAATTTAACTTCGGAATTTTTAACCTGAAAATACTAACTTAGTTTTTCAAACATTTATTAAATATTTTCAGGGGTAATTCTTTAGCTTTCATATTTAGCTCCATGACACGAGTAAACTACATGAATATCACCTTGAGATGTAGGCGCCAAAGAAGACGCTTTGAGGATCTGGCTGAGCATGAGATGTGTCCTACAATCTATGTTGATGACCATGCTATGACTTCTCTAGGAATTCGTGAGAGTGTCATGTATCTGCTACACCAAATAGGCTGGGACACTGCTCCTATTTGGAGACGATATTGTACCTACAGGAAGCTGACCCTTGAATTCCTGAGCACACTGAGCTACCTTCCAAATCACGGGTTAGGGTTCAACCGTGGGTTGATCACTTTCAGACTGTTTGACATGGACTACCCCTATAACCTCAGGGAGTTTGCCAACCTGTTAGGATTCCCTTATGGCCCTGATGTTATTACCATGACCCAGGAAGACCTATTGCTTGATACTGACCTTGATTTCTTCTGGGGTAGCATTGCTGGCAATAACCATCCCGAGCCATCTGACCTTTATTCTGAGTCCATCCACAACTCGGCTATCAGGTACTTTCATAAGATCATTGCCCATACCCTTTTTGGTAAAGAGAAAAATGTTACATCAGTGTCACGTGATGAGCTCTTCATTATGTATTGTGCTTCTCAGAGCCGTCCAGTAAACGGTGCCACTTATATGCTAGCTAACATGGAACGTATTATACAAACTCCGAATGCACCAATCCTGTTGGGTGGTTTAGTCACTATGGTCTCTAATGCCATTGGACTCTGAAGGCCTATGCTAGGATCAACCCTGCATTATGGAATAAAGCCAATGAACATTGAATTTTGGTTCAACACTAGTTTTATAGGAAATCTTGGGTCAGATGAATTCGAGCTGTTAATTAATCATGAGACTGTCCACCAGTTTATGCTCCCGAACCCTATAACTACTGTACACAATAGAGCAAACTGGCTTTTTGACCTCCACCATCCTCCTACACCGCCTTCGTCTCCTTCCACTGTTGACATCTATGAAGTACCCAACACCTCTCGCGATGCTGAAGATCCTGCAACACCACCGGGTTACCACCAATTTCCCGATCCATGGGAGCAGCAAGTAGTTTCTACTGAGACCACCACCCAGGCTCCACAGATACCACCACCGCCTCCACCTACTGTTACCCTCAACTCTTTGCATGAAGAAATTACTGAAATGCGGGGTGAGCTCACATATCTACGAGTGGATTTCATCGCTTTCATGGATTTGGTGACATACCAACTGGATTTCATGCACCAGCATATGTTCCCTACTCCCCATGGCTAGAGATTGTCGTTGTTATCTTGATTTGTTCTTCTCTTCCATTTGTACATACAGTGAGGTCACTGTTTAGTTTTAGTGTGGGGGAGGAATCTAGTTTGTTCTAGTATTTTGTCATTTTTTTATTTATTTAAGTTATTATTATTTCCAAACAATTTTTATGGATTAATGAAATTTCAATTATTTATCAAGTTTCAAGTTTTATTGCCCTACTGCCATTATTTCATTTCATACATGTTATTTCATTTTCAGTATATTTTTCATTTTTTATTAATTTACTGTTTATATTTTCTGCAAAAATTTAATCATGTGACGTGTGTTGGTAAATATTATTACTGCTTACTATGCTAGAATTTAAAATTATAATATTAGAAAATAAAAAAATGTGTAACGTTTTTCTCATTAATGCAATTGAACGCGTGACGCTCGTAACACCCTCATGACGAGCATAACACGCATTTCACCGTGTTACGCCTGTCACACCCTCGTGACGATCGTCACACGTGCAATATATCAGAACCTTCTATTACAGAGCCGTTCCATCTTTGTTTCAAAATCTCCCAACCTCCATCGCTGCTAACAGTAACATCACCCACTCCATTTTTTTTCAAACTTCCAACATTCTAACACTAAAACCCCATCAACCCACTACCCCATTCTCATTCCAAACCTTTTTCAATCCGTTTTACAAACACCATGGCCAACAATCAACAAGCTCCCGCTCTCACTTTCAGATCCGACGAACAAGGCGAAACCCAACGGGTCAAATTCTAGAAGTTTCAACGCCGCGGTCTCCAACCTACACGGTATGTTGATCTTGATTGTTTGAGGAGTTTGGGACTACTTGACAGTGTCCCACAATTGTTGCAGAGTGTTGATTTATGGAACCTGTGCCGCGAACCGCGACCGATTTATGAAATTCTAACCCTTGAGTTTTTGAGTTCCTTTGTATACATCACTCCCCCAGGTGCTACGAACCAACTGTCAGGCCTGGCCAAGTTTCGTATGTTTGGCATAGAGAACGAGCTGCCCTAAACCGACATCGCACGACTTTTAGGCTTTTGTTCTGACGAAGGTGTCCATCTCCGGGTGCCAGATAATTTTGGTGAGGAACCTTTCAACTTATGGAACAGTATGTCAAACATCCGTGCCGGATCCTACGACCACCTCAATGCCACCCACATTCATAATCCGGCCATCTGCTATTTCCATCGCATCCTCAGCAACACAATCTTCGCCCGTGACAGCAACCACAAGCTCAACTCCAAGGAGCTCTTCTTCATGCATTGCGCATTCACCGGGAAAAAGATCAACGCCGCCCCGTTCTTACTGGCTCATATCCACTCTATTTGTGCTAAAGGCGGAAAACCCTTTTATTTCGGAGGGCTTGTCACTTCACTTGCCATAGCTCTGAACTATGGTGCTGCTCTCGCGGATATGCCTTCTATGGCACCGGCCTTGTTGACTTTGGATCACTACAAGGCCGCACATCTCATTTATGAGCGGGAGGATGGCAGATTCTACCCTGTGATCATAAACACTGTTTATCATAACATCATTTTGCCTTGCAGGGACCGAATCGAGCCACGAAACCGAGCTAACTGGTTGTTCGATCCTGCAGCTCCCGCCGGGCGTCTCCTACTCATGAAGACCAGAATAATGCCCCCGCAGACGAAATGCAAGAAGAGTTGGACAGGGCTCCTCCCGTCCACGACATTCCAGGACCTTCATCTGCACCGCCTCTTATTAATCTTGAAGAAGTTCTCCGCGCCATTCATATGCAAAATCAAATGAGCGCAACGCTTGAAAGAAGACAACAAGAACAATATGAATATCTATGCGCTCAAAACACTCAGATCTTGACTGGACAGCAGAGCATGAATGAGAGGTTGGATGAGGCCCTGTCAGAGCTCAACGCCTTAAGGCTGGACGTCAACACCCTTGGTTACCAGGATACTGTCACAGAAGCCACTCCTACCAGACGCTCTCGCACCAGGAGTAGAGGACGCGGTCACCATTAGTTTTATTTATTTTCTATGTAGTTTATTTTTTCTGTTTCATTTCCTTTCCGTTTGTTTTTGTAATTGTACTTCCTCGCCTATATACCGCAACATTGAGGAAAATGTCGGATTTAGTGTGGGAGAGGTACCTTTCCATCTTTTATAAACTAGTAAATTTTTATGATATGTCTCGATTCAAATTCTTCGCTTTATTTAGCCATACTGAAATTTTTTTATCTTTACATTAGCCTGACATACCTATTTTAACGAAATCCCAGTTGAGGAAGCCGAAAATGACATAACAAGATCGATACGGTTATGACACTGTAGACTTCCTACTTACGTGATCCGTTTCAATAACCATTATACCGATATCTAGAGTTTTAGTTCTAAAGTAACCCCTAGTAGTTTATACTAGCAGTCAGCACCGTCTTGACACAAACCACGTGGAGAATCGATGAATATAAGTGTTTGATGCCTGATCATTGAAATATCCTTCTTATCTCGCTGCTAAAAGAAAAGAAATTTTATGCACCAAAATATACGGTCACATATAAGAGTTGAGCAAATAATGAAGGAATCCACTGTTGGTTGGTTCAGAGGTATCTGGTTCTGGACTTGGTAGGGTGTGCTACGACTCGATCCCCCACAACCTCCAATTTGGATAACGTATGTAGGGTTGCCACATTCGTGTACCAGACCCCGTGCTAAAAGGATCAAAGTCACTAACCGGTTACTCCACTACGTGTGTGCTAAGACAAAGGGCTTAATGTGATTGCGCCAGAATGAAACCGGGTTAAATAGATACAAGGAACTCTGGGCAGAATTATAACGGAACTGTTGGATAGCTCGTTTAAAATGGAAGCCTACGACTAAGCTTATTGCTCGTTTCATTAGTGTATCTTTAGTGTTTCACTCAAGTATTGGCCGAACCGACGAGGATTTCCCGAAATTGCTTTAAAAATCCAAGGTATGTCATGCATATGCGCTTGACAAAACTTGTCCGACCTCTCGAATGACTATTTGCTTGAGGACAAGCAAAGGTTTAAGTATGGGGGAATTTGATAACGAGAAATCGTATCATATAATTACTATGCTTTTTACCGATTTTTATAATACATTGAGTCATCTAACTCCCGATTATTCCGAGTTTTTGTGTCTTTTCACAGGTACAACATTTGTCAACTCAAATCAATGAAAAAGGACCACATGAAAGAAGCTAACCAAGAAATAGAAGAGAAGGAACCAAATTTGCAAAGTCTGCAGATTTTGTAACGGTGACAACCGTCACACCCTATGACGACCGTAACCCCTCCCCAACTAGAAAGAACGCTCGTCACACATCATTGACGAGCGTAATGCGTTATTTAAGCGCATTACGACCGTCACCCCCTTGTGACGACCGTCACACGCTTAAAGGGCAACGTTATGAATTAGTGGAGACGTGGGCAACGTTGAGGGCAGAACTCTTCTCCTATATTTACTCCACTCAGTAACCATGCATCCGGGTCTTACTCCACTCAAGCCTTTTCCAAGATTTTCTCAACTGTAATATTTTCTTCTATATATATGTGGTAGTTCAATGGATGATGGTCGAAGAATTTTTCCCAGAACCAAATTTCTATTTTCCTGCAATTATTCTATTTTCTTGCTTTTGAACCTTTTCTACACGTACTGTAATTTTTATTTCCAGTATTAGTTTTAGAGTGTTAATTCTTCATCTAAGAATTAACACAATTATTGATTTCGATTGAGCTGCAAGGAATTTGTAAGCATCCAAGATTACCATAGCAACATTATTTCCAGGTTTTTTATGCAATTGATATTGATCTATTCTTGTGTTATGTCATTTATTTTTATGGATTATATTTTAAATTGCATAGTTATTAAATATATTATGTCCGGCTAAATTAATTGTACCGGTATGTGACTCCTGAGTACCGAAAGAATTCAGTGATACCTTGGCTAAAAACATTTATAAACAATTTCTGGTTTCCAATTTCCATGTTTAATTTAACTACCCTTGTCATGAGAGTGAGAGGATAATTAACACGATTTTGCCACGAGAGTGGGAAATTAATTAAGGCAAGAACCCGCATGCGAGAGCTGGGGTTCAACCCAGATAGTGGTAACGAAACATTAATTTTTAAATACATGAGAGTGTTTTAATAAATTAATTAAACTCAAATTGTTTTCAAAAAGTGTTATTAAATTTAAAGTGCATCCACTAGGTTTAGTAGCATGACTTATTTCATGAACACGAGAGTGTATGTCTCAGGTTTTGAAACATTTTGTTTTTACCGAAATACTTTATATGCCAAGCGATTCACCGAATTCCCGAAGTCCGACTATCACATACCGATATAGCTATTACTATTACTTTTAATTAAACTATTTCCCCCCTAAAACCAAATATTCATCACTTAGTTAAACAACTGTAGCATTAGATCGTACGCGATTGATCCTCAGTCTCTGTGGGTTCGATAATCATTTAAAACTAGAACGACTAAACTGTATACTTGCAGTTAGTATCCCAATAGACTTATAAAGTCCTTTTTATTTTCTTTTTCTTTTATTTTTCTTTTTCTTTTAAAACATTCTTTTTCTTTTTTATTTAACTTCGGCATTTTTAACCTGAAAATACTAACTTAGTTTTTCAAACATTTATTAAATATTTTCAGGGGTAATTCTTTAGCTTTCATATTTAGCTCCATGGCACGAGTAAACTACATGAATATCACCTTGAGAAGTAGGCACCAAAGAAGACGCTTTGAGGATCTGGCTGAGCGTGAGATGTGTCCTACAATCTATGCTGATGACCATGCTATGACTGCTCTAGGCATTCGTGAGAGTTTCATGTATCTTCTACACCAAATAGAAAGGGACACTACTCGTATTCGGAGACGATATTGTACCTACAGGAAGCTGACCCTTGAATTCCTGAGCACACTAAGCTACCTTCCAAATCATGGGTTAGGGTTCAACCGTGGGTTGATCACTTTCAGACTATTTGACATGGACTACCGCTATAACCTCAGGGAGTTTGCCAACCTGTTGGGATTCCCTTATGGCCCTGATGTTATTACCATGACCCAGGAAGACCTATTGCTTGATACTGACCTTGATTTCTTCTGGGGTAGCATTGCTGGAAATAACCATCCCGAGCCATCTGACCTTTATTCTGAGTCCATCCACAACATGGCTATCAGGTACTTTCATAAGATCATTGCCCATACCCTTTTTGGTAAAGAGAAAAATGTTACATCAATGTCACGTGATGAGCTCTCCATTGTGTACTGTGCTTCTCAGAGCCGTCTAGTAAACGGTGCCGCTTATATGCTAGCTAACATGGAACGTATAATACAAACTTCGAATGCACCAATCCTGTTGGGTGGTTTAGTCACTATGATCTCTAATGCCATTGGACTCCGAAGGCCTATGCTAGGATCAGCCCCGCATTATGGAATAAAGCCAATGAACATTGAATTTTGCTTCAACACTAGTTTTATAGGAAATCTTGGGCCAGATGAATTCAAGCTGTTAATTAATCATGAGACTGTCCACCAGTTTATGCTCCCGAACCCTATAACTAGTGTAAACAATAGAGCAAACTGGCTTTTTGACCTCCACCATCCTCCTACACCGCCTTCGTCTCCTTCCACTGTTGACATCTATGAAGTACCCAACACCTCTCGCGATGCTGAAGATCCTGCAACACCACCGGCTTACCACCAGTTTCCCGATCCATGGGAGCAGCAAGTAGTTTCTATTGAGACCACCTCAATGCCACCCACATTCATAATCCGGCCATCCGCTATTTCCACCGCATCCTCAGCAACACAATCTTCACCCGTGACAGCAACCACAAGCTCAACTCCAAGGAGCTCTTCTTCATGCATTGCGCATTCACCGGGCAAAATATCAACGCCGCCCCGTTCTTACTGGCTCATATCCATTCTATTTGTGCTAGAGGCGGAAAACCCTTTTATTCCGGAGGGCTTGTCACTTCACTTGCCATAGCTCTGAACTATGGTGCTGCTCACGCGGATATGCCTTCTATGGCACCGGCCTTGCTGACTTTAGATCACTGCAAGGCCGCACATCTCATTTTTGAGCGGGAGGATGGTAGATTCCACCCTGTGATCAGAAACACTATTTATCATAACATCATTTTGCCTTGCAGGGACCGAATCGATCCACGAAAGTGAGCTAAATGGTTGTTCGATCCTGCAGCTCCCGCGGGGCGTGCTCCTACTCATGAAGACCAGCCTAATGCCCCCGCAGACGAAATGCAAGAAGAGCTCGACAGTGCTCCTCCCGTCCACGACATTCCAGGACCTTCATCTGCACCACCTCCTATTAATCTTGAAGACGTTCTCCGCGCTATTCATATGCAAAATCAAATGAGCGCAGCGCTTGAAAGAAGACAGTAAGAACAATATGAGTATCTATGCACTCAAAACACTCAGATCTTGACTGGACAGTGAAGCATGAATGAGAGGTTGGATGAGGCCCTGTCAGAGCTCAACGCCTTAAGGCTGGACGTCAGCACCCTTGGTTACCAGGATACTGACACAGAAGCCACTCCTACCAGACGCTCTCGCACCAGGAGTAGAGGAAGTGGTCACCAGTAGTTTTCTTTATTTTCTATGTAGTTTATTTTTTCTGTTTCATTTCCTTTCCGTTTGTTTTTGTAATTGTACTTCCCCGCCTATATACCGCAACATTGAGGACAATGTCGGATTTAGTGTGGGAGAGGTACCTTTCCATCTTTTATAAACTAGTAAATTTTTATGATATGTCTCGATTCATATTCTTCGCTTTATTTAGCCATACCGAAAATTTTTTATCTTCTCATTAGCCCGACATACCTATTTTAACGAAATCCCAGTTGAGGAAGCCGAAAATGACCTAACAAGATCGATACGGTTATGACACCGTAGACTTCCTACTTACGCGATCCGTTTTAATAACCATTATACCGATATCTGGAGTTTTAGTTCTAAAGTAACCCCTAGTAGTTTATACTAGCAGTCAGCACTGTCTTGACATAAACCACGTGGAGAATCGATGAATATAAGTGTTTGATGCCTGATCATTGAAATATCCTTCTTATCTCGCTGCTAAAAGAAAAGAAATTTTGTGCACCAAAATATACGGTCACATATAAGAGCTGAGCAAATAATGAAGGAATCCACTATTGGTTGGTTCAGAGGTATCTGGTTCTGGACTTGGTAGGGCGTGCTACGGCTCGATCCCCCACAACCTCCAATTTAGATAACGTATGTAGGGTTGCCACTTTCGTGTACCAGACCCCGTGCTAAAAGGATCAAAGTCACTAACCGGTTACTCCACTACGTACGTGCTAAGACAAAGGGCTTAATGTGATTGCGCCAGAACGAAACCGGGTGAACTAGATACGAGGAACTCTGGGCAGAATTATAACGGAACTGTTGGATAGCTCGTTTGAAATGGAAGCCTACGACTAAGATTATTACTCGTGTCATTAGCGTATCTTTAGTGTTTCACTCAAGTATTGGCCGAACCGACGAGGATTTCCCGAAATTGCTTTAAAAATCCAAGGTATGTCATGCATATGCGCTTGACAAAACTTGTTCGACCTCTCGAATGACTATTTTCTTGAGGACAAGCAAAGGTTTAAGTATGGGGGAATTTGATAACGAGAAATCGTATCATATAATTACTATGCTTTTTACCGATTTTTATAATACATTGAGTCGTCTAACTCCCGATTATTCCGAGTTTTTGTGTCTTTTCACAGGTACAACATTTGTCAACTCAAATCAATGAAAAAGGACCACATGAAAGAAGATAACCAAGAAACAGAAGAGAAGGAACCAAATTTGCAAAGTCTGCAGATTTTGTAACGGTGACGACCGTCACACCCTATGACGACCGTAACGCCTCCCCAACTAGAAAGAACGCTCGTCACACATCATTAACGAGCGTAATATGCTATTTAAGTGCATTACGACCGTCACCCCCTTGTGACGACCGTCACCCCCTTGTGACGACCGTCACACGCTTAAAGGGCAACGTTATGAATTAGTGGAGACGTGGGCAACGTTGAGGGCAAAACTCTTCTCCTATATTTCCTCCACTCAATAACCATGCATCCGACTCTTACTCCACTCAAGCCTTTTCCAAGATTTTCTCAACTGCAATATTTTCTTCTATATATATGTGGTAGTTCAATGGATGATGGTCGAAGAATTTTTCCCAGAACCAAATTTCTATTTTCCTGCAATTATTCTATTTTCTTGCTTTTGAACCTTTTCTACATGTACTGTAATTTTTATTTCCAGCATTAGTTTTAGAGTGTTAATTCTTCATCTAAGAATTAACACAATTATTGATTTCGATTGAGCTGCAAGGAATTTGTAAGCATCCAAGATTACCATAGAAACATTATTTCCAGGTTTTTTATGCAATTGATATTGATTTATTCTTGTGTTATGTCATTTATTTTTATGGATTACATTTTAAATTGCATAGTTATTAAATAAGACAAGAACCTGCATGCGAGAGCTGGGGTTCAACCCAGATAAAGGTAACGAAATATTAATTTTTAAATACATGAGAGTGTTTTAATAAATTAATTAAACTCAAATTGTTTTCAAAAAGTGTTATTAAATTTAAAGTGCATCCACTAGGTTTAGTAGCATGACTTATTTCATGAACATGAGAGTGTATGTCTCAGGTTTTTAAACAATTCGAAATACTTTATATGCCAAGTGATTCACTGAATTCCCGAAGTCCGACTATCACATACCGGTATAGCTATTACTATTATTTTTAATTAAACTATTTCCCCCTAAAACCAAATACTCATCGCTTAGTTAAACAACTGTAGCATTAGATCGTACCCGATTGATCCTCAGTCTCTGTGGGTTCGATAATCATTTAAAACTAGAACGACTAAACTCTATACTTGCAGTTGGTATCCCAATAGACTTATAAAGTCCCGATCAAACCCTTGATTATAGTTTTGATGATAACAAAATACAAAGAATAATTAATTTCAAAGATATATACAAAGAACAATTATGCTCCTTAAAATTATGTTTTGTATATGCAGAAGTTCTGATGGAATCAGCATCAGAAGATCAGCAATATGTGCTACACACTGAAGCTACCAGATTATACGCTTAAGCTTGATGACCAGAATCTACGCCTAAACAAATACACTCTGACTCTGATCAAAGACATCTTTACCAAGTCATCAACACTCTGAAGCGTTATCAGCAGTTTTGCTAAGAAGACTCTGAAGCGTTCCTAATTATTCAAGACAGAATTAAATGCTAACGACCTTCTTCAGACAAGATCTTCTTCAAAAGGAAAGTCCATTATTATCATTAAACTTGCTTTATGGACAACGTATCTTTGCCTTGCCTATATAAACAAGTATGCTTGTGAAAAGAAGCACGTACGTACGCTATCAACAATTTTCCAAGCTATCCAAACCATGCATATTCAAAGCTTTAGCAAATTTATTTTATTCCAAGTTTAATTTGTGTAATTATCACAATTGTGATATACTGTTTTGTTAGAAAACAACAACACATTCTTGTTCAATTATTTGTAAAAGATTTCCTTGAGATAAACCGGTATGTGGTTATACTCAAGAAGAATTTAACAGTTGTTAAAGTGAGCTGTTGTAATCCTTTGAGATTAGTGGATTAAGACCTCGTTGAAGAGAGGCGAAATCACCTTGACGGGTGGACTGGAGTAGTTTGAGATCAAACGAACTAGGATAAAAATACTGTGTTGTTAAGCCTTTTGATTTAAGTTTTTCAATTCAACCCCCCCTTCTTGTGTTTTTCATATCTTCAATTGGCATCAGAGCGCCTGGTTCTGAGCTTAAACACTTAATTGTGTCAGTACAAGATCCAGCGTCAGAAAAACACAATGGCAGGACCAAGTCAAAACATCAACAATGACAACAATGAAGAAAGGGACAGATTCAGTAGCAAACCTCCAGTCTTTGATGGAGAGAACTTTGACTACTGGAAAGACAGAATTGAGAGTTTCTTTCTGGCCCATGATGCTGATCTATGGGACATGGTGACTGATGGATACATGCACCCAGTGGATGGACGTGGTCAGAAGATTGACAGGAAAATGATGTCTGATCAGCAAAAGCGTGACTTCATAAATCATCACAAGGCCAGAACAATTCTTCTCAGTTCCATCTCATATTCAGAATATGAGAAAATATCAAACAGAGAAACTGCCAAGAATATGTTTGATTCTCTGAGAATGACGCATGAAGGCAACATTCAAGTCAAAGAAACCAAAGCCCTTGCGCTCATTCAGAAGTATGAGGCATTCAAGATAGAAGATAGTGAATCAATAGAAGCTATGTTTTCAAGATTCCAAATTCTTGTTGCTAGTCTAAAAGTTCTTGACAAAGGGTATTCCACTTCTGATCACGTTAAGAAGATCATCAGAAGCTTGACAAAACAGTGGAGGCCAATGGTCACAACACTTAAGCTAGCCAAGGATCTCAATAAAATCTCTCTGGAGGAACTAGTTATCTCCCTCAGAAGTCACGAGATAGAGCTAGAAGCAGATGAACCTCAAAAGAAAGGTAAACGATTAGCTTTAAAATCTAACAGAAAATCTGACTCCAAAGTTTTGCAGGCTGTGCAAGAAACCTCTGATGGATCCTCATCAGAAGAAGATGAATTGTCTCTTCTCTCCATAAGGGTGAACCAACTGTGGAAGCAGAGGCAAAGGAAGTTCAGGAATCCCAGAAGATCAGAAAATCAGAAATAATCTTCCTCCAGATACAGAAGGTCAGAATCCTCCTCTGGAAACAGAAGATCTGAAGGTTCTTCAGGATACAGAAAGCCAAACAACAAAGACATCATTTGCTATGAATATAACGAGCAAGGGCACTACAAAAGTGATTGCCCAAAGCTTCAGAAGGAGAAGCCCAAAAAGAAGTTTGGCAAGGAAAAGAAGAAAAGTCTCATGGCTACATGGGATGATTCTGACACATCTGAAGCTGACTCAGAATCAGATGATAAAAGAGCAAACATAGCTCTCATGGCAAACGTATCTGAAGACAGTGAAGCTTCTAAGTCAGACTCTGAATCAGATACATAAGAGGTATTCTCTGACTTTACTATAAATTTTACTAAGGGTGAATTAGTTGAAAGCCTTAATGAAATTCTAGAAAGGTATCAGCAGATCAGAGTCAAATTCAGAAACATGAAAAGGAATCTTGCTTCTGACTCTGATAAGACTGAGAGTCTCAGATTGGAGAATTCTGAGTTAAAAGATAAAATTTCAAAATTAGAAAACCAATTGGAAAACTCTCAGAAGGAAACAATCCCTGAAACTCCCAATAATGCTGATGAGATCATCAAAGAGTATGATCACAAATTTCAAAAGTTTCTTGCTAAAAACATAGACAGAAGCAAAATGGCTTCAATGATCTATGGAGTTAGCAGAAATGGCAGAAAAGGGATTGGATATCAAGGTAAGGTACCTACACCAAAAAATGCCATGGATTTAGTTAGAAAACATACTCCACTTGATTCACACTTTATATATAGGCACACACATGACATAAAATATACAAGTAGTGATTACTCTATCAAACCAAAATTGAACCAGAGTTTTGGTAAAACTAACAAATCAGGACCCAAGAAAATGTGGGTACCTAAGGATAAAATAATACATGTGACAGATATCTTTAGCAGCAAAGCAAAGACACCAATCATGGTACCTGGACTCTGGCTGTTCACGACACATGACGGGAAGAAGGCATATGTTCCAAAGCCTGAAACTTAAGCCTGGAGGCCAGGTAGGCTTTGGAGGCAATCAGAGAGGAAAGATCATTGGCTCTGGAACAGTAGGTAATGGAAATCTTCCCTCTATAAGTAATGTTTTATTAGTTGATGGATTAATGCACAACCTGTTATCCATAAGTCAATTAAGTGATAACGGTTATGATATAATCTTCAACCAAAATTCATGCAAAGCTATTAGTCAGAAAGATGGGACTATCCTATTTAATGGAAAGAGGAAAAACAACGTTTATAAAATCAAACTTTCTGAACTGAAAAGTCAGAATGTAAAATGTCTTCTGTCTGTTAACAACGAGCAATGGATCTGGAACAGAAGATTGGGACATGTTAGTATGAGAAGAATATCTCAGATTAACAAACTCAATCTGGTCAGAGGACTTCCTAACCTGAAGTTTAATTCAGATGCTCTGTGTGAAGCATGTCAGAAAGGCAAGTTTGCAAAACCTGCTTTCAAATCCAAAAGCGTTGTTTCCACCTCCAAGCCATTAGAACTTCTGCATATTGACTTATTTGGACCAGTTAAAACTGCTTTAGTCAGTGGCAGGAAGTATGGGTTAGTAATCGTAGATGACTATAGCAGATGGACATGGGTAAAGTTCTTAAGGCACAAGGACAAGTCACACTCTGTGTTTGTTACCTTCTGTAACCAAGTTCAGAATGAAAAGGATCTTAGAATCGTCAAAGTAAGAAGTGATCATGGTGGAGAATTTGAAAACAAAGATTTTGAGTTATTCTTTAATGAAATAGGCATTCTGCATGATTTCTCTTGTCCTAGAACTCCCCAGCAAAATGGAGTTGTAGAACGAAAGAATAGAACATTGCAAGAAATGGCCAGAACCATGATCAACGAGACTAACGTTGCTAAGATCATCTAGGCAGAGGCAATAAACACAACGTGTTACATTCAGAATAGAATCTCCATAAGACCTATTCTAGAAAAGACTCCATATGAATTATGGAAGAACAGAAAGCCCAACATTTCTTATTTTCACCCATTTGGATGTACATGTTTTATTTTGAATACAAAAAATTATTTGAACAAGTTTGACTCTAAAGCACAAAAGTGTATTATGTTAGGATACTCTGAACGCTCAAGAGGGTACAGAGTATACAATACAG
Organism: Vicia faba; assembly: GCA_948472305.1. Taxonomy (NCBI): domain Eukaryota; kingdom Viridiplantae; phylum Streptophyta; class Magnoliopsida; order Fabales; family Fabaceae; genus Vicia; species Vicia faba. The sequence goes on from OX451735.1 coordinate 357,530,398, forward strand.
AAACACAGATTGTTGAAGAGTCAATCAGTGTTCAGTTTGATGATAAGCTTGACTCTCAAAAGTCAATGCAGAATGAATTCCTTGCAGGTATGGAAGTTGAACTCACGGGTACTGAAGACAAATCATCAGAAGCTCTCAACAGAGACACTCCCGCAACATCAGGAAGAGTCACTGCAAGCAACCTAGAACCTTTTGTTGATCAACTCCAGAAAAGACCATCCAGAAGCAGCATTGATCACCCAGAAGAAACAATCTTAGGAAGGAAGGAAGATCCAATCAAAAAAAGATCTACCTTCTGAAACTCTGAAGAATCCCTCATGGGAATGGTTTCTATGATTGAACCAACAACAATTAATGAAGCACTTCTGGACAATGACTGGATTCTGGCACTGCAAGAGGAGCTAAATCAATTCACAAGAAATGACGTATGGGATCTGGTTCCCAAAACAAAAGGATTCAACGTCATTGGTACAAAATAGGTGTTCAGAAACAAACTGAATGAACAAGGTGAAGTAATCAGAAACAAAGCACGTCTGATAGCACAAGGTTATAGTCAGCAAGAGGGGATAGACTATACAAAAACCTTTGCTCCAGTCGCCAGGTTAGAATCTATCAGGCTTTTAATTTCATTTGCTGTTAATAAAGGCATCACTCTGTATCAGATGGATGTCAAGAATGCATTCTTAAATGGCTATATAGAAGAAGAGGTATATGTGCACCACCCCCCTGGTTTTGAAAGTTCCAAAAATCCAGAATGTGTTTTCAAACTAAAGAAGTCACTCTATCGTCTGAAACAAGCTCCCAGAGCTTGGTATGAAAGATAAGTAACTTCCTGTTAGAAAAGGAATTCACCAGAGGGAAAGTGGACACAACCTTGTTCTGTAAGATAGTTAATAATGACATTTTAGTTTGTCAGATTTATGTTGATGATATCATTTTTGGATCCACTAAACCCTCTTTGGGAAAAGAGTTTGCTAAATGTATGCTGGCAGAGTTTGAGATGAGCCTAATGGGGGAACTAAAATTCTTTCTAGGCTTTCAGATTAATCAAACTCCTGAAGGAACTTACATTCATCAGAGCAAATATGTCAGAGAACTTCTGAAGAAATTTGATCTCTCAGAATGTAAGCCATCAAGGATTCCAATGCATCCCACGTGCATTCTGGAAAAAGAAGAGGTAAGAAAAAAGTTAGAACAGAAGGTCTACAGAGGTATGATTGGTTCTCTTCTCTATCTAACGGCTTCAAGGCCTGACATTCTATTCAGTGTTTGCATTTGTGCTAGATTCCAATCAGATCCTAGAGAATCTCACTTAACAGCAGTTAAGCGAATTTTCAAGTATCTGAAAGGTACTGCTAATCTGGGTCTGTTTTATAGAAAATCAAATGATTATAGCCTAGTAGGATACTGTGATGCTGATTTTGCTGGAGACAGAGTAGAACGTAAAAGCACTTCTGGAAGCTGCCAGTTTCTGGGAGAAAATCTGATCTCATGGTCCAGCAAAAGACAATCCACAATAGCTCTATCAACAGCAGAAGCTGAATACATAGCAGCAGCTGGATGTAGCACGCAAATGCTTTGGATGAAAAGTAAACTTGAGGACTTCAATATATTTGAGAGTAACATCCTTATCCTCTGTGATAATACTTCTGCTATTTGTCTCAGTAAAAATCCTATTTTGCATTCTAGGGCTAAGCATATAGAAATAAAACATCATTTTATTAGGGACTATATTCAGAAAGGGATTCTCAATTTAAAATTCATTGACACAGACCATCAATGGGCTGATGTCTTTACAAAACCTCTTTCTGAAGATAAGTTTAACTTCATTCTGAAACATCTCATCATGAAGCTTTGCCCAGAATAAAATGTTTTATTTACATATCTTAATCTTCAGAATTTTTATTATTTTCTGTGAACTGCTGATCAACCTGCCTTCAGAATTTTAGAAGTACAGATTGTATCAGAATCTATCCATGAAGATATGAGCGTTTCATTTCAAGGATAGAAGTGTGCTGTTCATGTAAGCAAACCGTTGTCATCCATTCATCAGCTACCTTCTGAGGATAAACATGCGTTCACTTTTCTGAAAGGTAAAAAGCGCTGATTGGGTGCATTGAGACACATATCATGGGTAACCATTCCAATATCTTTCTGAATCCCCTAAAATCAGCTGTCATTAATGCTTATAATCATTACAATTTATTTCTCTCTCTTGCAGTTTATGTTTTCAAAATCTATTTAAACGCATTTCTCACTCTTTACACTCTTTCACTTTCACTTTCTCTCAATCCAATTGTTTTCAGTTTGCATTTTTCCAAAACCCTTTCATTTTGGCTTCCTCAAGCATCTCAAATTCCAGTACTCAGAGAACAAAATCCACAGAACAGTATGAAGAACCGTTCAGAACTCTTCTCACGCCCATTGATAACCTAGAAGTACTTTCAGAATTGATTTTGGATTTTGAAAGTCTTCAAGAAAATGGGTTCAATCTTTCTGAAGAAGTAAAGGCTCAAGGATGGAACAGGTACTTTGACCGTCTTCTAGGTCCAACGTTCCCAATCCTTGTGAAGGAATTTTGGATTCATGCTTCATCCTCCAACCATCAAGTTACTTCATATGTAATGGGGAAGAAGATAGTTATTACTGAAGACCTTATTGCAAGATTGATAGGTTACAGTGGTGGTGGCATAAGATGTATAGACATGGCTGAAAGATGTGCTGATGTTGCTTCAATTGCTAGAGAAATTTTCACTTCGGGTCTTCCCTCTAGCAAGATAAGGGATTTGAAGGACCATCACAGAATATGGTCTAAGATAATTCTGGGATGCATAAAGCACAGGAAGCCAACCAGCTCTCCTGACTACATAAACATAGATCAGCAGTTTCTGATCTACTTCATTTCCCAGAAGACCAAGGTGAATCTGGCTCATTTGTTGTTCAATCATCTGAGGACCAGTGTTAAGGAGACTAGAGAATATGAGTGCACTAAAATGTACTGGATACCCCTTGGAAGGCTCATATCAGATATTCTGACAGAGAATAGGCTGATAGAGCATCTAACAGAAGCACAAGAAATTAGCTCTTTAGAGGCAACTGCTGGAAAGCCTTTGAATGCGAAGAATCTGAAAAAGATGAAGATTATTGAGAACATCAAGAAGGAACCCAATGTTACTTCTTTTGCAACAATCACCAGCAGAAGGATTCCTCTGGATGATTTTCCTATGTTCTCAGAAATTGATTCCAAGCCTGAGATTATCGTCAGATACTTGGATGCATGCAAAGCAGATGGCACTGCACCAGAGTTAAACATCCAGGACTTGCAACAAGTGGCTCCAGAAGTTGTGCTGAAGAAGAACAAGAAAAGGAAGGCAGCAGCAGAAGGATCATCCCAGCGAACTCCCAAAGCTACTAAAAGGAAAGGTAATCCTTCTATTGTTAATGTTTTAGAATCAATATCTTTATCAACATCTGAACCAATTCCTACCCATTTAGAAATTCCTACCCCTCAAACCTTTGATGATTTTGACATATGTTTTGACCCCTTTGAAACTTTAACTCTTAGAGGAACTCACTCCCTACCTATCAATCCAAATATTGAAACAACTCAACCAGAACTTGCAAAATTTCTGTCAGATATTGAAACTTTTGACCAGAATATTTCTGCTCCCACACCAGAAAATCCAAACTCTGAAATCACTACAGAAGCACCACAACCAGAAATCCCCTCTCTCCTCAACCAGAAATACCACTACCTCCATCACCTTAACCAGATATTCATCCACTATCTCCACAACCTGAACTATTTCAACCAAAAGTTCAAACTTCTGAAGTCCAACCTTCTGAATCCTATGAACCAGAACCTCATAACGATCAACCCAACCAAACTGTTGATTTTCATACCATTCCCATTCTTGGAATAACTGAACCTCTGGCTATCCGTATGCCACTCACCATTCTAGACATACCCCAAATTCCCTCTTCACTAGAATCAACTCCACCAAACTCCACAAGTAGTCCAATAATCATTCCAGACTCTCCCACTCCCTCACCAAAGAACAACCCAGATGACAACGCCAAAACTGTCATTGATTTAACTATTTTTGAACGTCTTGCTGCCGTAACCCACAAAACAGCTATTCCAAATCCAAAACCATTTGAACCCACACCAGATGTTGGTACTAGTTTATTGATGTTTGAAACAGAAATGCAGAAGTGGATAACTTCCCTGAAGCAAGCTAGTCTTGAGATGATTAATCATGCTACTTCAGATTATCTTTGGACAAGTTTCAGAAAATGGGTATGTTTTGAAACTCATAAGATGCAAGAACAGAGCTACATACAAGCTCAACAGAACTTCAGTAATCTGCTAAATGTAATTGAAGATCAAGTTCTGAGCCAGCTGCTCAAGGAAGAATTTCTCCCTCTGGACAATGCTCCCTGGTCAGAACATCGTCCAACAAACAAAGTTCAACCAGAGTCAGAAGATCTTACTCTGACTGCTGCTCAAGATGAGATGATTCCTGGAGAGGATTTGGTTCAAAAAGATGACGTTGCAGAATGCTCTGAGAAGCATCCAGTTACTGAAGATTCTCAAGCTTCCTCCTATGAAAGGCAGACTCTGGAAGAACTGAAGAGAGCATATATTATTATGCAGGAAAGGATGGATAAACAGGACAATAAAATTTCGGAAATCAAGAGCATGTTAACCAAACAAGAGGAAACCAACACCCAGATCAAGGGCTTGTTGGAAGCTTTGTTCACGCGCCTTCCTCCTCCATCTTAGATTTTCCTTTGTTTTAAAATTTGTTTATTTGTAATATTTTCTACATTGCTGCTGTTCTGAACTTCTTATTGTTGCTTCTAACTTTAATATAAATCCTTTTTGACTCTAATTATATGTTCTTTTTTATAACTGACAAAAAGGGGGAGAAAGAATAAGATATTTTCAATAACGGATTACTGAGACATAAGTCTCAAACATTCTGATCTACTCAATTTCTTTCTTCTGAAAAGCTTGAACAGGTACAAAACTCTGATAAAAGACGTAGTCAAATTCTGATGCTCAAGGACTCAAAGAATTTAAGGGAAGTAATCAACTCAGGGGGAGTTTTTCTTCTTAATTCTATACTTTTTATTCTTTATTTCCAATTGAAAAATCTGGTTTTTGTCATCATCAAAAAGGGGGAGATTGTTAGAACATAGTTTGACTATACAACCCTTGACTAGAGTTTTGATGATATCAAAATACAAAGAATAATTAATTTCAAAGATATATACAAAGAACAATTATGCTCCTTAAAATTATGTTTTGTATATGCAGAAGTTCTGATGGAATCAGCATCAGAATGGAATCAGCATCAGAAGATCAGCAATATGTGCTACACGCTGAAGCTACCAGATTATACGCTGAAGTTTGATGACCAGAATCTGCGCCTAAACAAATACACTCTGACTCTGATTAAAGACATCTTTACCAAGTCATCAGCACTCTGAAGCGTTATCAGCAGTTTTGCTAAGAAGACACTAAAATGTTACTGATTGTTCAAGACAGAATTAAATGCTAACGGCCTTCTTTAGACAATGTCTTCTTCAAAAGGAAAGTGCGTTATTATCATTAAACATGCTTTATGGACAACGTATCTTTGCCTTGCCTATATAAACAAGTCTGATTGTGAAAATAAGCATGTACGTACGCTATCAACAATTTGCCAAGCTATCCAAACCATGCATATTCAAAGCTTTAGCAAATTTATTTTATTCCAAGCTTAATTTGTGTAATTATCACAGTTGTGATATACTGTTTTGTTAGAAAACAACAACAAATTCTTGTTCAATTATTTGTAAAAGATTTCCTTGAGATAAACCGGTATGTGGTTATACTTAAGAAGAATTTAACAGTTGTTAAAGTGGGCTATTGTAATCCTTTGAGATTAGTGGATTAAGACCTCGTTGGAGAGAGGCGAAATAACCTTGACGGGTGGACTGGAGTAGTTTGAGATCAAACGAACCAGGATAAAAATATTGTGTTGTTAAGCCTTTTGATTTAAGTTTTTCAATTCAAACCCCCCTTCTTGTGTTTTTCACATCTTCAGTGTTATGTGTCCATGTTGAATGCAATGGTTTTTAAGTTGAATTTGTGGCATCCTGATTCAGTTGCATAATTTTTATAACTCTGATTTACATTTATATTGTTGGGTAGAATTGGGGTGTTACAGTACACACCCTATTGAGTTCTCTATCACTTATAAATACATGATCAGAGATCTTCCGTCAAATGATGGCATCAGGATTGGAGGTTCTTGTAGGTACGCCTTGATTTTGTCAAAAGCTATTTGGAATTCGCCATTCCATTTCACTACTTAATCTTTCTTTAGTAACTTAAAGATTGGCTCACAAGTAGTGGTCAAGTGAGAAATAAATCTGGCCATATAGTTTAGTCGTCCCAAGAAACCTCTGACTTCCTTCTCGGTACGGGGAGGAGGCATTTCTTAGATAGCTTTGACTTTAGCAGGATCAACCTCAATTCCTTTAATGCTGACAATAAAACACAGGAGTTTACTGGATCTCACACCAAAGGTGCACTTGTTCGGATTCAATCTCAACTTATACTTTTTCAGCCTCTCAAACATCTTATGTAAATGGTCCAGATGTTCTTCTTCAGTCCGTGATCTGGCTATCATATCATCGACATAGACCTCTATCTTGTGATGAATCATGTCATGGAACAGAGCTACCATAGCACGCTAACATGTTGCACCGGTGTCTTCAACCCAAAAGGAAGAACATGCCCCACTGTGTAACAAAAGTAGTCTTTTCCATGTCTTCGAGTTCCATCTTGATCTGATTATACCCTGAGAAACCATCCATGAAGGAGAATACCTTGTGTTGAGCGGTGTTGTCGACCAAAACATCAATATGTGGAAGCGGGAAGTCATCTTTGGGGCTCTCCCTATTCAGATCCTTGTAGTCTACACACATACGTACCTTGTCGTCTTTCTTTAGTACCAGAACAAAATTTGCAACCCATTGAGGATATGATGTCACTACTAAGAATCCTGCATTAAATTGTTTCATAACCTCAGCCTTAATCTTCTCTGACATCTCGGGACGCATTCAACGAACCTTCTATTTTATCGGAGCACAACCCTCTTTCATCAGCAGTCGGTGAACCACAATATTGGTATCAAGCCCTAGCATGTCTTCATATGACCAAGAAAAGATCTCAACATATTTATGCAACATTTGTATTAACCTGTTCTTGACACTGTCCTCTAAGTTGGCGCCTATCTTGACTTATTTTATGTCTGTTTTGGAACCCAAGTTTACCACTTAAACTGGCTCTTCATGTGGTTGAATAGCTTTGTCTTCTTGCACTAACAGTCTGACAAGTTCTCCTAGTATTTCATAATCTTCCTCACCTTCATCCTCGACTTGGTAGAACGTATTTTCAACATCATAAGTGGTAATAGCAGAATCGTTATCAATGGGATCCATAGTGGACGCGGATCTACAATGTATTGTGTGGGTGTGTGTAAGAACACATAGCTATTTGAAAGTGATGTAAGTAAAAAGAAAGACAGAGAGCACAAAATTTGAATGCAAAATTTCTAATCATTTATTAAATGAAGATATGTTTATGAAATGGAAACCCTTAACAAATGCACCGTTATGCCCTGGGTAAGGCACAAGGCTTAAAGTCATTTTCCAAGTATTACAAAGCCAAAAATTAAAAGAAATAAAAACCAGAAATGTAGCTATTATTCCTGACTACAGGAGATAGAGATAAGGTCTTTCGCCTTCCAGTTGTTGAGCCCATTGCCAATGGTAGGAAAGATCCAACTGTTAAAGTCATAATAATTGTCAGCATCTTCTATAGCATTGACTATGTTATTGTTGATGCAGAATGGTGGCCTTCCAGCACGAGCGTGACAAAAAACCCTATGACCCTCTGCAGTGAAATCTAAACCAAACTTGTCAGATTTATAGGGGATGTCAGGAAGCTGACCCCAAATAGTACAACCACCTTCTTATATAGTAGCTTTAGCATCTTTCTATGAAGCCACTCTGGGCGGAACCATGGTAACTTTGAGAATGGCAGAGACATCTTCAGTTGAGGTAGGAAGGATGAATTTAAAAGTCTGACAGGGAGTCTCGGTGAATTCACCGTCCATCTCTACATACTGGAAAGAGTTCAAATGGCTAACAATATGCTCTTCTTCACCATACACCATAACAATATTTCCGTTCACAAGATATTTTAACTTCTGATGTAGGGTAGAGGTAACAATGCCCGCCCCATAGATCCAGGGGTGTACCAGTAAACAAGAGTAAGTTGGTTGAATATCCATTACATAGAAGGTAGATTCAAATATATGTGAACCCACTTTGATCAGAAGATCCACTTCCCCGTGTACCATCCTTTTTGACCCATCAAAGGCTCGAACCACAATATCACTGGGTTTCAGTATGACCCCTTCGCTATCAAGTTTTTCAATAACGCCTTTCGATAGAACATTAAATGAAGAGCCAGTATCAACCAAAACATGAGCCAAAGTAGTTCCCATGCATTCAATGGAGACGTACATGGCCTTATTAGGGTTTCTTCCTTCTGGAGTTAGATACACATCAGAGAAACCTAATCCATTATCGGTCGTTAAGCTAGAAACATAGCTTCCAAATTAATCGACAGAGATCTCTTATGGCACGTGAGCAGTCTTCAAGAATTTTACTAAAGCCTGAGCAAGAGCTTCATAACACAGTAACAGGGATAACATAGAGATCTTGGATGGGGTCTGACCCAGTTGTTCAACAATTTTACAATCACTTTTGTCGATAATTTTCAGTACCTCCTCCAACTCTTGTCTAGAGGTGTCTTCTGTTGTAGCTTCCTTAGGTGCCTCCATCTGGACAGGATCTACTATTTTCTCTTTACCCCGAGCCTTAACACTTGATCTGTTACTGTAACTCTAACATGTGTAGAAATAGTCTTCGGAGAGATTTCCGGAGAGAAAACCCTTCTGCTTCTAGTAACATACCTGGTTCCAACAATATTGTCAATGCTGAGATCATCAACTTCAGTAACTTTATCTTCAACAGTCGGTAGTTCTTGTTTGATGCCATGGTAGTAGATGTTGGATCCATGGTTCCAAGGAATAACTTTATCTGAAGAATATGGGATAGTTCCAAGTGTCATGATGATTATAGGAGCAGCTTTCGGATTGCCAATAATCCTTACAGGACCTTTGGAGGTGATCCTGACAGGAGGGCCATAAATTACGGATAAGTCTTGACACAGATTCTCAACAGATAGAACCTTCTCGATCAGAATTATATGATTATCCATCAGGTGTTGAATGCCTTCCTTCAATGGGATGTATCCATTGGGTTAGGCTGCGCAACAATAACATTTTTCAATATAGCCCAGAAATAAAATGGCCTGTAGTAGATTCTTCTTGATAATTGGTAGAGGGGTCATCAATTCACTTATAGTAGCAACATAAAGAACATCGTCAATTGCACTTATGCCTTTTTCTTGCTTCGGCATAGGCACAGTAATCACATTTGGAGTCTCTGGAGGATCAAACTCAATCTCCTTGTTGTCAATCATATCATGAATTTTGTTTTTTAGGGTGCAACAGTTGTTGGTGTCGTGCCCAGGACTATTAGAATGGTAGGCGTATCTTGCGTTTGAATTTTACTTAGGATAAGAGGTGTTGGGATTCTGAGGAGGATCCCTTAGCGTAATCAGCTCCGCTTTTAGTAAATGTTGTCACGCCTGAGACAATGGCATATTGATCTTGGTAAACTGCCTTCCCGGAGCATCTGACCTACGCCTATTGCCCCGTTGTTGTTTAACTGGTGCAGGATTATAAATTAATACGGCTCCCACAGACTGATTGCGATCATTTTTACCATGGCCCTTCTGGCCATAAACAGCATTGGTCTCCTTCTTACCACTGAATGTTTTCTTCACAGCACTCGAAGACGCAACCACTTGAATTTTTCCTCTCTTAATATCACTTTCAACTTGTTCCCTAATTAGAATCAGCTCAGTAAAACTAGATGAAGAACTCCTAATCAGATGATTAAAGAATGGACATGTTATAGTGGCCATGATCATATCAACTAGCTTCCGTTCAGACAAGGGAGGTTGCACCCTTCCAGCTAAGTCTCTCCACTTCTGGGCATATTCTTTGAATCCTTCATTAGAATCCATAGACATATTTTTTAATTTCACACGAGTTGGTGCAAGGTTAGCATTATATTGATACTGCTTATAAAAAGCAGCAACCAAGCCTTCCCAAGTACGGATGTTGGTTCCCTCCAGCTGATAGAACCATTCGAGTTGTGTACAGACAAACTTTCCTGAAAGAAGTGAACCCATAACTTTCTATCAGCAATATGGGGTTGGATCTTCCAAACATAGTGTTAGAACATAGTTTGATTATACAACCCTTAATTAGAGTTTTGATGATAACAAACACAAAGAACAAATATGCACTCTAAATTTGTGTTATTTTGTATGCAGAAGTTCTGACTGAAACAACATCAGAAATTAAGCTACAGAAGTTTTCAAGCTGAGGTAATCAGAATCTACGCTGAAGAATGATGATCAGAATCTGTCCATTATCACGCTTTATGTTGGTCAAGATTTCCACGCCTATATAAACAAGCTTAAAGGACAAATCATTTACGATTTTGATACACTACTGCATATACCTCTCAAACGCTGAAATCTTACATATTCATATATACGCTTAAATTGTGTAAAATATCACAGTAGTGATACAGTTTTTGTAAGAAAAACAACAGTACATAGTTGATTATTTTAATTTGATTAAGCTATTTTTCCTTGAGATAAATCGGGTTCTGGGGTTGTACTCAAGAAGACTTTGGCAGTTGTCAAAGTTGTGTTGTAATCAGTTTTGATTAGTGAATTAAGTCCTCGTTGGAGAGAGGCGAAATCACATTGGCGGGTGGACTGGAGTAGTTTGAGATCAAACGAACCAGGATAAAAATATTGTGTCTACTGCTTTTGATTTTAAGTTTCAATTCAACCCCCCCTTCTTGTGTTTTTCACTTCTTCAATTGGCATCAGAGCGCCTGGTTCTGAGTTCATACACTTAATCGTGTCAGTACAAGATCCAAGCTTTAGAAAAACACTATGGTGGGACCAAGCTAAAACATCAGCAATGACTATCATGAGGACAAGGACAAAATCAACGGCAAACCTCCAGTCTTTAATGGAGAAAATTTTGACAACTGGAAAGACAGAATTAAGAGCTTATTTCTGGCTCATGATGTTGACCTATGGGACATGGTAATTGATGGATACACACATCCTATGGATGAAAGTGGTCAGAAGATAGATATAAAAAGGATGTCTGACCAGCAAAAACGTGATTTCAGAAACCATCATAAAGCCAGAATAATACTCCTCAATGCCATCTCATACTCAGAATATGATAAGATTTCAAACACAGAGACAGCCAAAAACATGTTTGACTTTCTGAGAATGACGCATGAAGGAAACATACAATTCAAAGAAACCAAGGCCCTTGCGCTCATTCAGAAATATGAAGCATTCAAGATGGAAGACAGTGAATCCATAGAAGCAATGCTCTCAAGATTCCAGATTCTTGTTGTTGGGCTGAAAGTTCTTGACAAAGGATATTCTACTGCTGATCACATAAAGAAGATCATCAGAAGTCTACCCAAGCAATGGAGGCCAATGGTCACTGCACTTAAGCTGGCTAAAGATCTAACCAAGATATCTCTAGAGGAACTTGTCAGCTCCCTCAGAAGTCATGAGATAGAGCTAGAAGAAGACGAGCCTCAAAAGCAAGGTAAGCCTCTAGCATTAAAATCTAAACAAAAATATGATTCTAAGGTTTTGCAGGCTATGGAAGAAACCATTGATGGATCCTCATCAGAAGAAGATGAATTGTCTCGTCTCTCCAGAAGGATCAATCAACTATGGAAGCAGAGATAAATAAAATTCAAAAACCCGAGAAGATCAGAGAATCAAAATGAATCCTCCTCTAGATACATAAAGTCTGAGTCCTCCTCTGGACACAGAAGATCTGAAGCTTCTTCAGAACATAGAAAGTCAAATAACAAAGACATCATCTTCTATGAGTGCAATGAACAAGGGCACTACAAAAGTGACTGTCCAAGGCTTCAGAAGCAGAAGCCCAAAAATAAGTTCTTCAAGGAGAATAAGAAAAGCCTCATGGAAACATGGGACGATTCAGACACTTTTGATGCTGACTCAGAGTCAGATGATGAAAGAGCCAACATAGCTCTCATGGAAAATGTGATAGAAGACAGCGAAGCCTCTGGTTCAGACTCATAATCAGACACAGAAGAGGTATTCCCTGATTTTACTGTTAATTTTACTAAGGCTGAACTTGCAGAAAGTCTGAATGAAATTCTGGAAAGGTATCAGCAGATCAGAGTCAAATTCAAGAACCTGAAAAGGGAACTTGTCTTTGACTCTAAAAGAACTGAGAGTCTTAGATTAGAGAATTCTGAGTTAAAAGAAAAGATTTTAAAATTAGAAAATGATTTACAAAACTCTCAGAAAGAAATAATCTCAGAGATTCCCAGTAATGCTGATAAGATCATCAAAGAGTATGATCACAACTTTCAGAAGTTTCTGGCTAAAAACATAGATAGAAGCAACATGGCTTCAATGATCTATGGAGTTATCAAGAATGGTAGAAAAGGAATAGGATACCAAGGTAAGGTATCTCCACCTAAGAAAGTCATGGACCTTGTTATAAAACGCACACCACTAAAATCACACTTCACATATGGGCACACGCATGACCTAAAATACACTAGTAATGATTACTCTGTCAAAACAAAAATCAAAAGTATTTTGGTAAAACTAACAAACCAGGAACCAAAAAGATATGGGTACCTAAGGACAAAATTATATATGTAGCAAATATCTTTAGCAGCAAGGCTAAAACACCAGTCATGGTACCTGGACTCTGGATGCTCTCGACACATGACGGGAAGAAAGCATATGTTCCAAAGCCTGGAACTTAAACATGGAGGATACGTGGGCTTTGAAGGCAACCAAAGAAGAAAGATCATTGGCTCTGGAACAGTAGGTAATGTAATCTTCCTTCTATCAATAATGTGATTTTAGTTGATGGATTAATGCATAACCTGTTATCCATAAGTCAATTAAGTTATAACGGTTATGATATAATCTTTAATCAAAATTCATGCAAAGTTGTTAGTCAGAAAGATGGAATTATCCTTTTTAATGGAAAAAGGAAAAACAACATTTATAAGATAAAACTTTCTGAACTAAAAAGTCAGAATGTAAAATGTCTTCTCTTTGTTAACAGCGAGTAATGGGTCTGGCACAGAAGATTGGGGCATGTTAGTATGAGAAGAATATCTCAGATTAACAAACTCAATCAGGTCAGAGGAATTCCTAATCTGAAGTTCAGCTCAGATGCTCTGTGTGAAGCATGTCAGAAAGGCAAATTTGCAAAACCTGCTTTTAAATCTAAAAATGTTGTTTCCACCTCTAAGCCATTAGAACTTCTGCACGTAGACTTATTTGGACCAATGAAAATTGCGTCTGTTAGTGGCAAGAAGTATGGGTTAGTGATCGTATATGACTATAGCAGATGGACATGGGTAAAGTTCTTAAGACACAAGGACGAGTCATATTCTGTGTTCGTTGCATTCTATAACCAGGCTCAGAATGAAAATGATCTTAAAATTGTCAAAGTCAGAAGTGATCATGGTGGAGAATTTGAAAATAAAAAATTTGAAACATTTTTAATGAAAAAGGCCTCTTGCATGACTTATCTTTTCCTAGAACTCCCCAACAAAATGGAGTTGTACAACGAAAGAACAGAACATTGTAAGAAATGGCCAGAACCATGATCAATGAGACTAACATTGCTAAGATCTTCTGGGCAGAAGAAATTAACACAGCGTGTTACATTCAGAATGGAATCTCTATAAGACCTATTCTGGAAAAGACTCCATATGAATTATGGAAGAACATAAAGCCCAACATTTCTTATTTCAATCCATTTAGATGCAAATGTTTTATTCTGAATACTAAAGATCATTTGAACAAGTTTGACTCTAAAGCACATAAGTGTATTATGTTAGGATACTCTGAACGCTCAAGAGGGTACAAAGTATACAATACAGAAACACTGATTGTTGAAGAGTCAATCAGTGTTATATTTGATGATAAGCTTGACCCTCAAAAGTCAAAGAAGAATGAATCTTTTGCAGATATAGAAGTTGAATTCACAGGTACTGAAGAGACCTCATCAGAAGTTCCCAACAGAGACGCTCCAACATTTTCAGAAAGAAATGTTACAAGTGATCTAGTACCTTCTATTAATCAACTTTAGAAAAGGTTATCCAGAAGCAGAATAGCTCACCCAGAAGATAAGATCCTGGGAAAGAAGGATGATCCAATCAAAACAAGATCAACATTCAGAAACTTTGAAGAATCCCTCGTGGGACTGGTCTCACTGATTGAACCAACAACAATTGATGAAGCTCTTCTGGATAATGACTTGATTCTGGCAATGCAGGAGGAATTAAATCAGTTCACCAGAAATGACGTATGGGATCTGGTTCCCGAACCAAAAGGATTCAACGTCATTGGAAAAAAAAGTGAGTGTTCAGAAACAAACTAAATAAGCAAGGAGAAGTCATCAAAAACAAGGCACGACTGGTGGCACAAGGTTATAGTCAGCAAGAGGGGATAGACTATACAGAAACCTTTGCTCTAGTCTCCAGGTTAGAATCTATCAGGCTCTTAATCTCCTTTGTTGTCAATAATAGCATCACTCTATCAGATGGATGTAAAAAGTGCATTCTTAAATAGTTACATAGATGAAGAGGTATATATGCACCAACCCCCTGGGTTTGAAAATTCCAAATACCCAGAATATGTTTTCAAACTAAATAAGTCACTCTATGGTCTAAAACAAGCTCCTAGAGCTTGGTATGAAAGACTAAGTAACTTCCTGTTAGAAAAGGAATTCACCAGAGGGAAAGTGGACACAACCTTGTTATGTAAGACATTTAAGAATGACATTTTAGTTTGTCAGATTTACGTAGATGGTATCATTTTTGGATCCACTAAACCTTCTCTGGGAAGAGAATTTGCTAAGTGCATGCAGGCTGAGTTTGAGATGAGCTTAATTGGGGAACTTAAATTCTTTTTGGGCATTCAGATAAACCAAACTCCAGAAGGAACTTACATTCATCAAAGAAAATATTTCAGAGAACTTCTGAAGAAATTTGACCTCTCAGAATGTAAGTCCTCAAAGACTCCAATGCATCTCACGTGCATTCTGGAAAAGGAAGAGGTAAGTAAAAAGGTAGAACAGATAATCTACAGAGGTATGATTGGATCTCTCCTTTATCTGACGACTTCAAGGCCTGGTATTTTATTCAGTGTTTGCTTATGTGCTAGATTCCAATCAGATCCTAGAGAATCTCACTTAACAGCAGTTAAGCGAATTTTCAAGTATCTGAAAGGTACTACTAATCTGGGTTTGTTTTATAGAAAATCCAATGAATACAGCTTAGTAGGATATTGTGATGCTGACTTTGCTGGAGACAGAGTAGAGCGTAAAAGCACTTCTGGAAGTTTCCGGTTTCTAGAAGATAACCTGATATCATGGACCAGCAAGAGATAGTCCACAATATCACTGTCAATAGCAGAAGTTGAATACATAGCTGCTGCTGGATGTAGCACTCAAATGCTCTAGAAGAAAAGTAAACTTGAAGACTTCAACATATTTGAGAGTAACATTCCTATCTTCTGTGATAACACTTCTGCCATTTGCCTCTCTAAAAATCCCATTTTTCATTGTAGGGCTAAGCATATAGAAATAAAACATCACTTTATTAGGGATTATATACATAAAGGAATTCTTACTTTAAAATTTATTGACACATACCATCAATGGGCTGATGTATTTACAAAATCCCTTTCTGAAGATAGATTCAATTTCATTCTGAAACATCTCAGCATGAAATTGTGTCCAGAATAAATTTTTTTATTTGTATATCCTAACCCTCAGAACTTTATTGTCTTCTGTGAACATCTGATCAACTTGTCTTCAGAAGTTAGAAGTATAGTTGCCTTAGAATCTATCTATGAATATCTGAACTTTTCATTTCAAGGATAGAGGTGTGCAATTCACACTATCAAACATCTGTCATCCTCTCACAAGCTACCTTCTGAGGCTGAACACGCGTTCAAATTCTGAAGGGTCCAAGGCTCTGATTGGGTGCATTGAGACACTTGTCATTGGTAACTGTTCAATATCTCTCTAAATCCCCTAATTTCAGGTCTCATTAATTCATATAATCATTACTTATTTTATCTTTCTTGCTGATTACGTTTTCTAAAGAACTTATATAAACTCAATTTACTATTTCATTCATTCACGTTTTACCATCTTCAATATTCTCTCTTGTTCTAGTTTCTTTTTCAAAAACCCTTTCTATCAATTTTCTTCAAAGAATCCGTGTGAACAATGGCATCATCATCAAGTCTCAAGAATCTCAACAATGCTCTTGGTTCTTCATCTACTAAACAATATGAGGAGCCCATTAGAATGTGTGATCAGTGGATCTGGAACTGACTGTTTTTAGCTGGTTCGCGAAATGTCGCGGAAGCAAGAGTCGCCACCGTCTTTTATTTTCTCCAACATGGAAAGGACAAAAGCACAGAAAAATTCCTTATGAGATTAGTTCTCGGTTCGGGAGGTAGATTTATAGAAAGGGAAGGTGTTAGCACCCTTTCTATCCATGGTTATCCATGGGCTCTTAGATACTTGCTCATTTGTGTTTTCAAAATGTTTGTTTTTAATTATTAGAAAATGTTTAAGTTTTGACCTAATTTAACCCTAATTAATTAATTACAAGTATTTACAAAAATAATGAATAGTTATTAATAATTATAATAAGAAAAAAAAATATTTATTAAAAAGAGAATCAAAATGTACCAAAAAACCTATTTTTATATATTTTTTAGTTATTAAGAAAAAAACATTAGAATGAAACCTAAAATTAAACTAATTGTGTATTGGAATTTATTTACAAAAAAAAACTATTTAAAGAATTAAATAAACATATTTTATTTTTAATGATTTCTGATTTTTTTTGTTTTATTATGAAAATTAATTTTTGGTAAACTAAAGAAAATAATTAAAAGATTTTAAGAAAAGAAAATCAAATAAAAATGAATAAAGAAAAAAATTTAAACCAAAGGGTATTCAAACCCAATTTGGGAGGTTCATTTGCAGCAGTTAGGCCCATTGAAATGCAAGGCCTGGTTGACTTCTCTTATTGAGTGGGAAGTGGTTGACTAGTGCGTATGGTGGATTGCTGGTGATGGCCCTTAGATTGGCCTTCAGGGACATGTGGCAAGCATAGATCTGGAGTTGCATGGTAGCCCTTTGGAAGCGTACTACACAGAATCATGTTAGAGAAAAAAATATTGAATAAAGTGGGGGGACCTGGGAATCGAACCCAGGTCCCAGCGTTTGAAGGACACATCATTCACCAACCCAGCCAGTGTGTTTCTTTGTCATAGTAGTGGAACGTGATTATAATAAAAGAGAGCAAAAGTTAGTAATCTGAATGACAAAAATCACGCGCCAATTTTGAATGGTCCAGTAACGTCAAGCCACGCATGCCTCTTCTCCATCTTGTACCTGCAAATAAAAGAAAATAACGGGGGTTTTAAACCCCCACTAAACAAGACCAGGAAAATAGCGATTAGGTTATAGCGAAAAAGAAAAAGGGCGCGATGGTTGGTTTCCACTTGTTTGAAGGTCCTGATTTCAATGGTGTAGGTTTCATGGCCTAATTTTTCCATATATGCAAAGCCCCAAATGGAAGCTTCTGAAACCCTAACCTGCATCCATGGCAACTTCTCGTACAGGGAATATTAACTCAATTAAAATACATCAATAGCTTCAGAGAGTTTATATTAGTGTAAATCAAACATTCAAATGCATGGAAAATGCATGTAGATCAAGATACGAATGTGAAAAGTTTTATGAACAGGGCAAAGCCATTCTACCAATTCTGGATGTATGGAGACTTGAAAAGTATTGAGACACATTCAACAAAGTCCCAACAAGCTTTTGGAATGGATTGTAGACTTTGAATCACACTGGAACTATGTTTTCAGTTTCAACCTTTTTTGAAAAAATGCCAAGTTTTGTTCTTGAGGTTTCAGCGCAGCTTGCTCGTGTTTTTGATTAGGGTTGTGTTTGCATATGTATGAGAAATGATTTAGGTTAGAAAACAAAGCCCAAAATCCATTCAATCAATGTTTCAATATTTGATTTTTCAAGCATCTTTTTCAATCTTTTTTCCATCAAAACATTGCCAATCATGGGAGATTCTTTCCCTTTTGGATGTGCACGAAATCTTGAGTGAATAAAGAGTGCATATGCTGCATAAAAAGATTTGGAAAACATGTTTTAGTATTTTTCTTATATTTAATTTTAATTAAATGAATTAATAGGATTAAAAACTCAATTAATTAATTAAAAATAAGAAAATAACTCCCCTTTGGGTCAATGGGTCGTGCATAGCTTTTGGGTGATGATTCTTGGAAGAAATTGAGGCCCATTAGCAATTTTGAGGCATTTGAAGCAAAGTTGACTTTTCAAAATTCCCAAAATTTTCCCAACTTCCACAAGGCATATCTTGCTCAATTTTTAAGCTTTGATCATGTTCTTGGACATTTTGGAAAGGTATTGAAGTCCTCTAACCAATGCCTTTGGTCCCATGTCATTTTGATTTACCAATCTCAAGTTATGGTCTTTGACTTAAAGTGCCTTTTTGTTGACTTTTGAAAATGACCTATAATGTTGAGATTGATAACTTTTTGTGAGAGCATTTCTTGGACTTGAAGTGTGAAGATGAGTTGTAGTAAATGTCATTCTCTTCAAAATGAGATTTAGATGGAATTTTTCTGATAAACCATGTGGAAGTTATGCCTTGGTCAATTTGCAGTTGACTTTTTCAACTGTCCAAATATAGAAACTTTTGCATCTTGAGACTTTTTGAGCCATGCCTTGAGAATCATGATCAAGAATTGATCAAATGATGTTTGTGGCTTCAAAATAAGATGTTGACCAAAAAATTTGACTTTTGACTGTCAAATGACCATTTTGCCCCTGCAGTTGACTGTTGAGCAATTAGGATTTTTGATTGTGCATTTTTGTGCTGTAAGTCTTGAAACATGGCATAAGGATGTTTGACAATGTTTGTAGGCATGTGGGACTTGTTTGGACCCTTGGAAACTTCAATTTCTTTGCCAGAACCAAAACCCTAATTTTTGACTGTTAGGAGGCCATTGGACTGTGCAACCCTTGGGAGATTTTTGAAGCATGCTCCTAGCAAATCTTGGAGAATATGGGAGGGCAAATTTTGGGGTACAACAGTTGCCCCTGTTCAATCTTCTTAGACTTGAGGATGTAGATTGGTTGGCGTGCCTTTCGTAATCCGAAGGTGGAAGATGATTGAACACTAGAGTGCCCAGAAATTTGTGCTCACATGTTAGCAGTGTGATGGTGGGAATGGGCTTACAGATGCCATTTGGAGATTTATGGATAGGTGGATGGGCTTATAGATGCCATCTGGGTGTCGATCGCGTAAGAGATTCCTTAGCGAGAACTTGCGTACCTGAAAAAGAAAGATGATTACCGGACCTGTTACAAGAGTTGGTCTTCAAACTCTTTGTGTAAATGTGCCCTGACTGGTTATAGGAATTGAATCCTTAAACCTCTTCAGACGTGCTCTGGCGAGGTGCAGGAGTCGAGTCTGGAGTTTCAAAAGGTGATGAATGAATCAGGGATGGTTACTATCTCAACGGGACGATGAGAGAACCTTGGGCGATTACGACCTCAACAGTAATGATGAGAGAACCTTGGGCGATTACTACCTCAACAGTAATGATGAGAGAACCTTGGATGTCTTTTACTGGAATAAGAATCAGGGAGATCTTAGGGTCGATCTGACCGAACCAGAGAAGGCCTTTGACTGGATCGGCATCAGAAAAATCTTTAGGAGTCGATTTAACTGAACCAGGCAAGGTCTTGGAATCTTCAACTGGAATAAGAATCAGGGAGATCTTAGGGTCGATCTGACTGAACCAGAGAAGGCCTTTGACTGGATAAGAATCAGAAAAATCTTTAGGAGTCGATTTAACTGAACCAGACAAGGTCTTGGAATCTTCAACTAGAATAAGAATCAGGGAGATCTTAGGGTCGATCTGACTGAACCAGAGAAGGCCTTTGACTGGATAAGAATCAGAAAAATCTTTAGGAGTCGATTTAACTGAACCAGGCAAGGTCTTGAAATCTTCAACTGGAATAAGAATCAGGGAGATCTTAGGGTCGATCTGACTGAACCAGAGAAGGTCTTGGGTTAACTTTGACCGGATAAGAATCAGAAAAATCTTAGAATCGATTTAATTGAACCAGACGAAAGTCTTGGAATATCTTTGACTGGATAAGAATCAGGAAAATCTTAGAATCGATTTAACTGAACCAGACGAAAGTCTTGGAATAGCTGAGAACTTAACTGGATCTTTCCTGAAAGGTAAAGGTCAGTCATATGCCATGCATGATATGGATCAAGCCATGATGTTCTCAACATACATGAGATTGTATGTTCATGATGCGTATATGCGTGCTATAATGTATGGAAATGTGATGTTTATGAATGTATGTTTTTGTCTAGGAAAGTAAATCCTTGACGGGTGCCGGGAAGTCACATCCTGGGCTGATGTTTGGAGAATAGATCTTTGCTTCCGCTGGGGATGATGGTTGCAAGAATACCGGTAGGAGAAGATAACTCCATTGGGGAATAAACTTGGCGGATGTATTACTCTGCAGGGAGAAAATTACTCTAGCGATCTTGCTGGGGAACTATACTCTGTGGGAAGAGAGGTATTCTGTTGAGATGTTGATGGTAACTTTGCTGGGGATACTGTTGTTATGTTAGAAGTTTTAATAGACTCTGCTGGGGATAAGAAGACTTCGCCGAGGACGATCCTTCCGTGGCTTTTGGCTGAGGATAACCCAGTTATATCCTAGTAGGGAAATAACCTTTGAATAAAGCCGGGGGCGCGTTCGTGCTTTGCGGGGAAGAAGCTTCCAGAATCTACTGGGGATAAGCTTCCTGCTGGGGGATGATTCAAACTTTCCTGGGGGAATCTTGATTAGACTCTCCTGGGGAAATTTTTGAGATATATTGGGGAAGTGGCTCCGCTGAATGTTTGATATACCGCCGGGGAACAATCTTAGATCAAGACTGCCGGGGATGCTTGTTAAGAATATCAATATATTGTGCTGGGGAATGTTGAGATCTGTTGGAGGATGCTCAACTTCCTTAATGTTGATAATGTAGCTTTGCTTGGGGAGAGTGTATTGACTTGCTGGCTCACTCTCTGGGGAATTTAAGATATACTGGTTATGTTCTTCAGCTGAACTTACCTTGGTACCTTGGTGGATATAGCAATTAGATCGCTTAGACCACTCGTTATTGCCCCTGTTTCTAATGTTACCTGTAATTAATCCTTTGTTTCGTATGCAAATATTTATGAGTTAGCAATTAGTGTCAAATGCATATATCACAAATTGAACCTTGGACGTTCTTCGCAAAACAAAACAGAAAAGGAAAAACAATTGGCAATTTTAACTGAAAAGTGATTTTTGTATTGATTTTTGAATTTGCCCGTAAATAGGCGTTTATGTACAAGAGGCTGACGTCCTAGTAAGAGAACGCCGCCGAACAAAAGAGTTTATACAATTTGTACAAAAGGGAAAACAAAAGAGCTATGTGAAAAGAATAATACCACTGGGTTCCAACTCTGCTATCGCCTTTATATCTTCGAGCGTCTCATCACTTGATGACCTAGCTGAAGATGAAGCTGATTGATCGATGCCGTTTGAACTTGACAGTTGATACCGGATTCTGGATGCAAAGTGATCCAATGAGACATAGTATTACGCTTTATCCCTAACTTTTGCCTGGACCGCCCTTTCGGGTTTTCAGTCCACCGGGATACCCATTTTTTCCCAAGCCGCCTTTTCAGGTTTTCGACTTGCCGGGTGTACAAATTTTTTCCATTTCATCCCTTCATTTTGCCCGAACCCTTTTGGTTCGCCGGGAAGCCCTAATTTTTGCCTAGGTATGTCAACCTAGCGGGTCTTTTATCATGCGTAGTATCTTTTTACTATGTCTGCATTGGCGGGGTGAGGAAGATCGTCACCATCCATGGTGGTTAGAATCATGGCTCCTCCTGAGAACACATGTTTAACCACAAATGGCCCTTCGTACGTAGGGGTCCATTTGCCCCTGGGATCACTCTGAGGAAGGATAATACGTTTGATTACCAGATCCCCAACTTGATACTCTTGTGGTCTGACCTTCTTGTTAAATGCCCTGATCATCCGTTTTTGGTACGTCTGACCATGACAAATAGCAGCAAGTCTCTTTTCGTCGATCAGGTTTAGCTGATCAAGTCGAGTCTGGATCCAATCATCTTCGCTCAGATCTGCATCCTTCATTATCCGGAGAGAGGGTATTTGCACTTCGATTGGTAAGACTGCCTCCATGCCGTAAACCAAGGAGAAATGAGTTGCCCCGGTTGACGTCCTTGCTGAGGTACGGTACCCATGAAGAGCGAACGGTAACATCTCGTGCCAATCTTTATAGGTCACTGTCATCTTCTGCACAATTTTCTTGATATTCTTATTCGCTGCTTCTACAGCCCCATTCATCTTCGGCCGGTAAGGAGAAGAGTTGTGGTGCTGTGTCTTGAATTGCTCGCAGAGCTCAGTGATCATCTTGTTATTGAGATTGGTACCGTTGTCTGTAATGATTCTTTCCGGGACGCTGTACCGACAGATCAGGTTATGCCGAATGAACCGTGCCACAACATTCTTGGTTACAGTGGCGTAGGAAGCTGCTTCAACCCACTTGGTAATGTAACCAATCGCTACCAGGATGAAGCGATGCCCGTTAGATGCCGTAGGTTTAATCTCGCCGATCATATCTATGCCCCACATTGCAAAAGGCCAAGGTGCAGTCAGAACATTTAGAGGAACTGGAGGAACATGCACCTTGTCTGCATAAATCTGGCACTTATGACATGTCTGAGAATGTTGGTAGCAATCAGCATCCAATGTGGACCAGAAATACCCTGCCCGAAGGATATTCTTTGCCATAGTGTGTCCGCTGGAATGCGTTCCGAAGGTACCTTCGTGTAGCTCCACCATGATCCTTTCTGCTTCAGTCTTATCCACACAACGCAGCAAGGTCGAATCATGGTTTCTCTTGTACAGAATGCCATTGCTGAGGAAGAACTTCGCTGCGAACCTTCTCAGAAACTTTTAATCGTTGACAGATGCACCTTCAGGGTATTCCTGAGCTTCCAAGTATCTCTGCACCTCGTGGTACCAGGGTTTTTCAGTCACTGTCTCAACCTCAAGATCACAACAGTATGTCGGTTCGTCCAGTTTCCAGATAATGACCCGGGGGGCCTCATTGTCCCATTTAACTTTAAACATGGAAGACATCGTAGCCAACGCGTCCGCCAACTGATTCTCCTCTCTTGGGAAATGTTCAAAGGTTATCTCTGTGAAATGGGGGATCAATGTCAACACACATTCTCTGTAAGGAATAAGATTCGGATGTTTCGTATCCCACTCCCCTTTGATCTGATTGATCACGAGAGCGGAATCTCCGAAGACACTCAGAAACTTGATCCTTAAGTCCATCGCAGCTTGGAGACCCATGATGCATGCCTCATACTCCGCCATGTTGTTGGTGCAGTTGAAACATAGCTGGGCAGTGAGTGGAGTATGAGTGCCTTGAGGGGATATGATCAAAGCGCCAATACCGTTACCCAAAGCGTTGGAGGCTCCGTCAAAGTGCATAGACCATCGGGATCCTTCCTCAGGTCCTTCATCCGGTCCAGGTACTTCACAATCAGTTACTATCATGATACTCTCGTCCAAAAACTCAAAGTTCATTGACTGATAGTCGTCTACTGCCTGATGTGCCAAGTGGTCTGCCAATACACTTCCTTTGATGGCTTTCTGAGTTGTGTACTAGATGTCGTATTCTGTCAAGATCATTTGCCACCTTGCTATTCTCCCAGACAGAGCAGGCTTTTCGAATATGTACTTGATTGGATCCATCTATGAGATCAACAAAGTAGTGTGAGTCAGCATATACTGTCTCAGCCGGCGAGCAGCCCATACCAAAGCGCAGCAAGTTTTATCGAGCAGTGAGTATCGGGTCTCACAGTCGGTAAAATTTTTGCTAAGGTAATAAATGGCATGCTCTTTTCGGCCAGACTCGTCATGCTGCCCCAGCACACACCCCATTGAGTTGTCTAGTACTGTCAGGTATAATATCAGAGGTCTCCCTTCAACCGGTGGCATAAGGATGGGTGGTTCTTGGAGATACTCTTTGATTCTGTCAAAAGCGGCCTGACATTCATCATTCCAACGCACTACCTGATCTTTCTTCAGCAGCTTGAAGATTGGTTCACAGGTAGCAGTTAGGTGCGAGATGAATCGGGCAATGTAATTTAGACGTCCTAAAAAGCCTCTGACCTCTTTCTCTGTCTTAGGAACTGGCATCTCTTGAATGGCTTTAACCTTGGCAGGGTCCACTTGAATACCCTTATCACTTACAACGAAGCCCAGCAACTTTCCAGATCTAACCCCGAAGGTGCACTTGTTCGGGTTCAACCTCAGCTTGTACAGTTTCAGGCGGTCAAACAGTTTCTGCACATGGTCAAGGTGTTCCTCCTCAGTTTGGGACCTTGCAATCATATCATCGACATACACTTCTATCTCATGATGGATCATGTCATGAAATAAAGCAACCATGGCCCGTTGGTAGGTTGCCCCAGCATTTTTCAGTCCAAAAGGCATGACCTTGTAGCAGAAGGTGCCCCACTGTTGGCTGAAGATTTTGATAATGATATTAGAAGCCAAATGAATTAAGCGTTTCGATCGAAATGAGGTAAAGAGCCATGTTTCGAAGTAGCAGAAGCAGTGTTTCGAATAAGTATGTCAAAGCTTGGAGCTTCGAGTGGCAATTATGGGAACATATCTAAAGAAGTCTCGAAATAACGACAAGGCTGTGTTTGGGAAGAGCGTTCGAAACGGAGAAGTACCAAAGCATTTGAAATTCAAATGGAAGCGGGACTTTCGAAGTTTGAAAGTTATGTGCTGGTGCATTTGGGGACACGTGGAAAGACGAAAGAGGCATTGTCTTGCATGTTCTAAACGTGGCATAATCCTATAGCAAGACCGTTATGGTCGAATTAGTATAAATAGAAGTCTTAGTATTAGGATTTCGTGTGTCATATCTAATATACAGAATACTCAGTAACATTCAAACTACCACATGGCAAGGGAAACGAATGCAAGAGAAATGTATGTATGATAGCAACATGTATTTCTGATTTAATGAAAACCTTTTACCATTTCCAGCACTTTCTTTTATCCTTTTGTCAAATAACATTTACAAGTTTTCTCATTTACAGTCTTTTCACTTCGAAATCTCTTCTTCAAAGTTTTACATTTTAATGCTTTCTTCATATTTCAAGCACTTTATATTTCAGAAAACTGTCATATTTTCCATACATTTACCTTCAAGTCTTATCCTTCGAACGCATATTTTTACTTAAAAGTCATTTAAAGATTTCTTGCCTTAAACGCTTTCTTCATATTTCAAACCTTTTACGTTCCAGAATTTCTTTACATTAACTGTTTTATAATTCGAGACCATTTACTTAACTTTGATGCAATTTCACATGTCTTTACAATTAACATTTACTCATGCAACCTAGTTTCACACACGCATTTTGATCACATCTTTAGACTTTTAGAGAGAGAAATCGAAATAAGCCAAACGCATATACAACATTCAAATATCAACCATGAGTATCTGTTTGATCGTGAGAGTAACCTTAATGTCCAAGGAATCCTATGATCAATCTAGTCGATCCTGTGAGTTACCAGAGGAATTGAATAACAGTCAGAAAGATTATTCGATAGTTTGGAAGACTAGCGGTTGTTTACCAGAAATCACTGGAAACAAATTGGCACACCCGGTGGGACCAATAATTGGATATTAGAAATAAGGATTGTTGAGACATAACCATTACAAAAACGTTGGAACCTAAGAAGTTTGCTGTTTTATGAACCTGAGAAGTGGTAAGATAACCAACAGCAACCAACCTTTATCCAGAAGAAAACGTTTGGACAAAATGTCTAATTCTGACAATCAATAAGGGGACCAAAATGGACCACATACAACAGGCACTAATGCGTCCACTTCGATCGGAACATCTAATGTAATCCCTTCGAATGCACAGTCTGTTGCATATTCAACCAGTAACATAGCCACCAATGGAGTAAGTGGCATATCAACTAATAGTTCGATCTTAGGAAATACTGGAACCATTGGCTACCCTGGGGGATTCATTCCACCATCAGGGACACAATCCCATTTCGCCACTCCATTAACTAGACCACCCGGTTTCGATGGAAATAGAACCAGAAACTCCTCTTATGGAATGCCAACATCTTTTATGGCAGGTTTACACAATTCCACATCGAATTCATCCCCACAACTAGGGTCTGGGTCTAAGGTGAATCAGTTTATGACAAATAACCAAGGGTCAGTGGGTTATAGCACAACGCTTATCTTAACCATAGACAACCAGTTGGCTTTTAGGAAATTGATGGATGACAGTAACCATAATATGATAGGGGTGTTAGCACAAACCATGCAGGAGATATTTGCCCCAATAGTGCAAAATGTGACTGTGATAAACAGAGAAAACGCTGACAATATGAGTCGAATAGTAGATTTCTTTGCTCCCCCAGAAAGGCGTAGGCAGAATCAGGCGGGATTTCGAGCAAACATGCCTGTTATAGAACAAATTGCTAACGACCCAATTTATAGACCACCCAGAGAAGAAGTTAACTTGGGGGCCAGGGCACCAAGGTTAGAAGCCCCAATAATCCCGGGCCCACAAAGAGAAATTATGGAACCAGGGGCAAGGGTCGAAAGGCTAGAAGCCCCAGAGTTTCGAGAAGAACAACCTAGGGGAGTTGTTTCGGTTGGTCGAAATCAAGATGCCGATGTTGTCGTTCATAGAGTTCGAAACGATAACATCTTGGCAGAAAATAACTTAACCACCATGATAGAGAGAGTCATGGCCCAGAATGGCCTCAACACAGGAATGAGAAGGCCAAATTATGCTTCTCCTATATTGGATTGCATAATGCATACTGATTTACCAAGGGGATATAAAGTCCCTAAATTTACAAAGTTCACTGGGGATACCAATGAGTCAACAGTCGAACACATAGCGAGATATCTAACCGAAGCGGGGGATATAGCCAATAATGAAGATCTCAGGATCAAATACTTCCCAAGTTCCTTGACAAAAAACGCCTTCACATGGTTTACCACTTTGCCTCCTGGGTCCATTGACACTTGGGCTCTCTTAGAGAGATTATTCCATGAACAATTTTACATGGGACAGTCGAAAATAAGTTTGAAGGAATTGGCCAGTGTTAAGAGAAAGTTCACCGAACCCATAGATGATTATCTGAATAGATTTAGGCTTTTGAAATCCAGATGTTACACAGTAGTGCCTGAACATGAGTTAGTCGAAATGGCCGCTGGTGGCTTGGATTATTCTATTCGAAAGAAACTAGACACTCAATATTTGAGGGATATGGCTCAATTAGCCGATAGGGTTCGACAGGTCGAAAGACTAAAGGCCGAAAAAGCCAGAGTCTTTAAGAATAGCAAGAAAGAAAGGATTTCCTATGTTGGGACTGAGGAAGCAGAAGAATATCCTGAATTCGAATTCGAAGAGGTCGAAATCGACCTCGCTGAATTAAAACAGGCCCCACCTTATTCCTGCAAATTGTTAGTTCCCACCAAAGGGAAAGACATTGTCGAAAATGAGAAAAGTGACAAATTTCCAAAGAAGGTTTATACCTTCGATGTCACTAAATGTGACGAGATTTTTGACTTACTTGTCAAAGATGGCCAACTAATTGTGCCATCAAATGTCAAAATACCTCCCTTGGATCAGAGAAAGAAGAGAGGATTTTGCAAATATCATAGTTTCCTAGGCCACAAAACCTCACAATGTTTTCTTTTCAGGGACCTAATTCAAAACGCAATCAAAGATGGCAGGCTAAAGTTTGCTGATAAGGTGAAGATGAAAGTGGACGAAGATCCCTTGGACGTCGCAGACACCAACTACTCCGAGCCTGCATGCATTGGAGAGGTCAACATGGTGGAAACTGATCAAAGCGACGCCCTAACAGGAGAGAAGGGTACTGAAGTTGAAAACTGGGTGATGGTCGAAGTCAGTAAGGAGGTCACTGAAGATATCCAGAATATACCAGAGACTTCGATTGCCGCACCTGTAGCTGTTGCAAGAGAAACCCAGGCTACTGAAGGCCAGGGAAATCAAAACCAAGAACTAACACAAGTCACTGAAGGCTTGAGGCTGGATTTGGAGAAAGTCCAAATCACACAGCCAATTTCCCCTCAGAAGGAAATATGGGACACTCTAGGGGAACCCAGTGGAAAATTTGACTATTTGGTCAAATATTCTGCCCCAGAGAGTTCGAAGGTTCAGATTAAGGATATAAAGCCCACAGGATGGGGCGATGATGAAGCTAAGGGGGAAGATGTTGAAATAAATATGGTGGATATGGAAAGACCTCGCTCTGAGATGGAGGAAGTAGAAAAATACTTAGAAAAAGAAAAGTATAGAATGGGGGATAATCACACTGGAGATGCTAGTCTCAAAGATTATCTCATGACATGCCACAAAGGAGATTCAGGCATGATATTGTGCCCTAGGTGCAGCATCCTCTGCAATCAAAGAATCGCTGCGAATTTCGAAAGGGTACAGAGGACTCGAACTGGCAACAATTGGCGCCAGGATAACCAGCTTTTTAGGTGTTATCCCAAGGCTGGAGAAAGTTTGCTGGAATTTGTGTTTCGCTGCTACAAAGGGGCAACCAAGTGCTTGATTTGCCCAAGGTGTTCTGCTGTGTATGACCAAAGCATGGCCAGGGCTTTCGAAACGATTCCCTTTTCCCCTTGCTGGAACCATCAAGAAACTGCCCAGATGGGCCCATGTTTCGACAGCATACACAAACAGCGAAGGCCTGATAGCCCTCACCCCAAGGCTGCTCGAAGAGTGACTTTCAAACTCCCTGCTGAAGTGCCAACCGATAGATGGTTACAGGTCAGAAATGACAAAGGCAAAGATAGATGGAGAAACGCTGAACGAAATGCACGCCATTTTGTGACATACAGGAGGCAATTCAACACAACAAAAAGGGAGGAGGTGAGATTAGAAAATTACAAAGGAAGGAACCCCATGTCAAGATCCCAGTGGCGCAGACAGCAAAGGATTCGAAAGGCTGAGAGGGAAGCTGTGGCAAACAAAGGGGTTACTTCAACAAAAAACCAAGGTGAATCTAGCACCAACAAACCAAAAAATCAAACTGAAGACAAACCTCCAGTCAATAGGAGGCTCTTCTCTGAAGAACAACGCGATGAACCAAAGGAATACACTCCAGGCCTGGAAGAGGACGAAGATATGATAACAGATAACTTCGAATCGGAGGGGAGTCTTCATTTAACCTGAACTGTAACGTGGTGTCTGTGCTTCCCTGCGAATTTGGGAAGGAAACTGAAATCAATGAATATGAGGAGGAAGACACCACAGATCTGATGAAACATAGGCCTGTGTGCTACTATGTGATGGACAATGGGGCTGTTGAGGAACAAAATGCGTTCTTCAAACATCCAGAACCTGCAATGAAGAACCATCTCAAGCCACTTTTTATTCGGGCGAAAGTTGGTGTCCATGGTGTGAACAAAGTTCTAGTGGATGGGGGTGCTGCAGTCAATTTGATACCCCACTTCATGCTAAAAAGATTAGAGATCCGCGAAGGAGACATCAAGTCCCATAATATGGTTCTGTCCAATTATGAAGGAAAAGTTGGCAAAACACTGGGAGTGGTCCAGTTGGAATTGACAATAGGCTCAAGCTGTAGGCCCACCATGTTTATGGTGATCGAAGCCAAGGCCAACTATAACTTACTGCTGGGAAGGGAGTGGATCCATGGCGTGGGGGCAGATCCTTCGTCAATGCATCAGCGGCTAGTTCTGTGGAGAGATGATGGTATCGTGGAAAACATCGAAGCAGACCAGATTTACTTTATGTCAACTGTCAATTTAGTTGACAAGAGGGATTATGATAAAAATCTGGCAAAGATTGCTCCGTGTGTTCCAAATGATGAGATTAATGAAACTAGAAACGCCCACTACTACATGACCCTTCGTCATGATGGCCTTTACTGGGATAGAATAATAATCAGTGAAGAAGAGGGAGTCGAAAGCACTATACAAAAACGGCCAGCAGGCTGGGACTTCGACAACCTTATCCATGACTGAGTCTACCTTTTTCGAAAGGATTTCGGCCTATATGGCTGAGAACGAATCAAAAGCGGCCTTAGAGGCTGAAATAAATAAATCAACTATAAAGATGAACGAAGTAAGTGGGGATGGTTCGAAATGCTCACCCTTCGAAGAGTTTGAGATGGATCAAAGGTTGGATGCCATCTATGATAAAGAACCCTTAGGCTTCGAAAGGGACCCCATAAACTCAGGTGCCAAAATGTTGGCACAAGATCCACTCGAAGAAGTCAACTTAGGGGATGAAAAAACGAAAAGAGTAACCTACATAAGTGCTAAACTTAGCCCAGGCCTCAAGAAGGAAGTGATCGAAGTCCTTAAGGAAAACAAAGATTGCTTCGCATGGGATTATGAAGAGATGCCTGGTTTAAAGAGGGAGTTGGTCGAACACAGACTGCCAATCAAAGATGGCAAGAGGCCCATCAAACAAACTCCCAGAAGATTCGCACTAGCGGTTCTCACAAAAATTAAAGCTGAGATCGAAAGGTTACTGCGTTGCAAATTCATCAGAACAACAAGGTACGTCGAATGGTTAGCAAACATAGTACCTGTTATTAAGAAAAATGGTTCTTTAAGAATTTGCATAGATTTTAGGGATTTAAACACTGCAACCCCTAAAGATGAATATGCCATGCCTGTGGCAGAAATGCTAGTAGATTCTGCTGCAGGGTTCGAATACTTGAGTATGTTAGATGGATACTCTGGGTATAACCAGATTTTCATTGCTGAAGAAGATGTTGCAAAGACAGCATTTCGTTGCCCAGGAGCCTTAGGCACCTACGAATGGGTGGTGATGCCTTTTGGTTTAAAGAACGCTGGGGCAACTTATCAAAGGGCAATGAATTCAATTTTTCATAATTCCATTGAAACTTTCATGCAGGTGTATATTGATGATATAGTCATCAAATCCATATCTACAGAAACACATTTTCATCATTTAAGCCAATCATTCGAGCGAATGAGAAAACATGGCTTAAAAATGAATCCCCTTAAATGTGCATTTTTTGTGCAGGCTGGAGATTTTCTTGGTTTTGTGGTTCACAAGAAAGGAATTGAAATCAACCAGAACAAAACCAAAGCCATAATGGAGACGAAAGCACCTACGTCAAAAAGGGAGTTGCAATCTCTGTTAGGGAAAATTAACTTCCTCAGAAGATTCATTTCGAACCTAAGTGGAAGAACCCAAGCTTTCTCTCCGTTACTTCGTCTAAAGCAAGGCCAAGCCTTCGAATGGAACGAAGCTCACCAAGAAGCGTTTGACAGGATAAAAGAATACCTTTCTCAACCTCCTATTTTGTCTCCACCTTCATGGGGGAAGCCCATGAGATTGTACATATCTTCCTCTGAAGTTAGTATAGGTAGTATGCTAGCACAAGAAGATAGCAATGGCATCGAAAGAGCCATATACTATTTAAGTAGAGTGCTAAATGATGCAGAGACCAGATATAGCAATTTAGAAAAGCTATGTCTCTGTTTGTATTTCTCTTGTATGAAACTCAAGTATTATATAAAACCTGTTGATGTTTATGTTTCATCTCATTTCGATGTTATTAAACATATGCTTTCAAAACCAATAATGCATAGCAGAGTTGGCAAGTGGGCTTTAGCCTTAACAGAATATTCGTTGATTTTCATGCCTTTAAAAGCTATGAAAGGTCAAGTGATTCCTGACTTCATTGTGGACCATTCTTTGGTTGAGCAGACGGTCATGAGTTACATCGAAATGCAACCATGGAAATTGTACTTTGATGGTTCAACCCACAGGAATGGAAGTGGTGTTGGAGTCCTTCTGATTTCTCCTGAAGGAATTCCAACAAAATTCAAGTATAAATTAGATGGTCCTCGTTGTTCTAACAACGAAGCTGAGTATGAAGCGCTCATTGTTGGACTTGAAGCTTTGTTGGAATTGGGGGCAACCAGAGTCGAAATTAAAGGAGACTCTGAATTAGTGGTCAAACAAATCACAAAGGAATACAAGTGCATAAAGGAAAATTTAATGGTATACTTCGTCATAGTCAATAGGCTATTGAGGAAATTTGAATACATGGACATTCAACACATACCAATAATAGAGAACCAAGAAGCAAATGACTTAGCGCAGTTGGCTTCGGGTTATAAAGTGTCTACCAAGAACTTCAAGGATTTGGTCAAATTAAGGGGAAGAGTTATGGCTACTAGATTCACACCATCGGATCTGGAAAGTATGAGATTGGGATATGCTGAGAAACAGGGATTCGAAATATTAGCCATAAATATTTTGTCAGATGCAGATTGGCGAAGTCCATTGAAGAGTTATTTAGCAGACCCAACTCTAAAGGTGGATAGAAAGACAAAATATAGAGCATTGTCATATCTCCTCATGGGGAACTAATTGTTTAAAAAGACCCAAGAGGGTGTATTATTGAAATGCCTAGGAGAAAGTGAGGCATATTTAGCATTGTCTGAAGTCCATAATGGGGCATGTGGGGCACATCAAGCAGGCCATAAAATGAAATGGCTGTTATTTCGATACGACTTGTATTGGCCTAGCATGCTCAAAGATTGCATAGACTTTGCTAAAGGATGTGAGGAATGTCAGAAACATGCAGGAATTCAACATGCCCCTGCAAGTGAGTTGCATTCGATCATCAAACCATGACCATTTAGAGGATGGGCATTAGATTTGATAGGAGAAATAAATCCTGCTTCGTCCAAAGGACAGAAATACATCTTGGTGGGAATAGATTATTTTACCAAATGGATCGAAGCTATACCACTGATAGTTGCTGATCAAGAGGCTATTATTGAATTTATACAAAAGCACATTATCTATAGGTTTGGATTGCCAGAGAGCATAACCACAGACCAAGGCTCTGTGTTTACTGGTAGAAAGATGCAAGGATTTGCCCAAGAAATGGGGTTTAGATTGCTAACATCAACGCCATATTATGCTCAAGCAAACGGTCAAGTCGAAGTAGCAAATAAAGTAATAATAGGTTTAATCAAGAAGCATATTGGCAAAAAGCCAAGAAACTGGCACAAAACTCTGGACCAAATATTATGGGCTTGTAGAACATCTCCTAAGGAAGCTACTAACGCTACGCCTTTCCAACTCACATTTGGTCATGATGCAGTGTTTCCAGTAGAAATTCATCTACAATCAGTTCGAATTCAGAGACAAAACGAAATCCCAACTGCATTATATTGGGAAATGATGATGAATGAATTAGTTGAGTTGGACGAAATTAGATTACATGCATTGGAAATTTTGATGAGGAAAAAAGAAAGAGTGGCCAGAACATACAATAAAAGGGTGAAGAAAAAAGTATTCATTATTAATGACTTGGTTTGGAGAGTCATATTGCCTATGGACAAGAAGAATAAAGCGTTAGGTAAATGGTCACCTCATTGGGAAGGACCTTTTCAAATATTAAAAGTATTCTCAAACAATGCATACGAAATCGAAGAACTCATGGATGATAAACGTATCCTAAAGGTTAATGGGAAATATTTAAAGAAATATAAGCCAAGCCTGCAGGAGATTCGAATAGTAACAACGTAAACAAGATGTTATAAAAATCCAAGATGGCAAGATAAAATGCCAAAATGGCGTTGTTCGAATATTACATGTAAGAAACCAAAATTACAGTATAATAAACATCAAAATCTAGAAATAAGAATTATTTTTCAATCGATTAAAAGTGCTTCAAAATGATTCAAGTTTCTGCTGAGCGAACTGCCTGGCTCCTTCCAAGGTTGCCACTTCTCCTTTAAGTTGTTCTGCAGTCTCCATTTCCGCAAGCCCCTGTTTGAGAAGCTCTTCGAATTGGTTACCAGCAGTATTGGTTTCGAAGGCTATTTGTTGTTCTTTAGCCTCCTTAACCTTCTGTTGAAGTTCCAGAATCTGCCTTTCCCAAAGAAGTATGGACTCAGCTCGAGCCTCATAATCAGTTTTCGCCTACGTCATATGCATAGCTTGATCCTCAGCTTCTTGAGAGAGTTTCGAAGCTTGTTCATAAGCAGCATCCATGGCAATACGTTTCTCTTGGACCTTCTTGGCAGCAGATTCGTCTTGGAGAAGGTAACCAGTTACGTTGTCCAGCAAAGTCTGAAGATCAAACAAGAGAGTACTAACTGGCAAGGAGCAGGTGGAAAGATTGACCTTTGTGAGCAGCTTCTTCATAGTATAGCAAGCAGTACTATCTTGCTTAAGCACTTCGAATATATCCACATTGAGAATGGTTTTCCTAATTTTATTAAGAAGAACAATTCTTTCATCTGTGGGAAGAGGATAGCTGGTCGAACTTGTGCCAGCCCTAGCGAGTGGGACGTCCCTCTGAGCCAACTTTGCCTTCATGTACCCAATAGGGTCATTTCGTCTCAGAAGTGCCAGTTCCTCGTCAGTCATTCGAGACAGAGAGGATTGAGGGAGTTCCACATGTAGGGGAGCCACATCCATTTCAACCTATATGGGTTCGTTGGTTGCATTACCATCCCCTTCATTCGTTTCGTGCTCTTGATCTTCTTCATCCTCATCCAAGTCCACCACTTCGATACTATCCCTTTCACTGCTATTTACGTTGGACTCTGTCCCAGCAGTCGAACCGTCATTGGCATTCTCCTCCTCAGATTCTTCGTCTGCAGATTCTTCGGCTCTTTGCCCAGAATCTGCTTTCTCTTCTTCAGTTTGAGTGTCCTTTGGGTCCTCTTGAAGAGTTTCAAGAGGGGACTTTTGAAGAGAAGCCCTTTGCAAATCCTCTGCAGACGTTTGAAGTGTTGTTTCGTTTATCTCTTTCAGAGGAATAGAGGTACCTTGATCATCCTGCTGTTCAGAAGTTCCAGCAAGAACCGCCATATTGGAGGAACCTTTATTTTGAACCAGGTTGCTGGAATCTCCTTGAGGAGAGGAGTTGAGCGGAGCAGCAGCTCTGGATGGTGAGTTCGAAATAGTGGAAGCTGGATTCAAGATGTTCTGCAAGGAACAACAGAATGTTAAAAATATTCACCAAGGTAATAAGAAGTTATTATTGTAAAAAAATATTTAAAGGTTCAATTTACCTGTGGACTCTCGGAGGAGAGGTTACTAGCTATGCGTTACAACGTTGGGTTGGAGGTCGAAGGTGGATTTTTGGATTTGGGTGAGGGAGCAGCATCCCTGGAATCAAGTCCAGAGACACTAGTCGGAACGGTGCTTTTCGAAATGTCTTTCTTTGGCTTCTTCTTCGAAGCAGTGTTTAAGTTTCCTCCAGCCTTGGGATCTTCCCCAGTGGTGCTTGATTTCCGCTTCTTGGGAGTAGTAGGAGGAAGCTTGTTGGTCTGAAAGAATTTTAAATGAAGAGTTAGATGCAAACCATAAAGCATGAGTGAATTCGAAACATCAAGGCTAAGTGATTACCGTTGGAATTGGAACACCGGTTGTTGTTGGTATTATTGTTGTTGTTGTTGTGGTTGCTGCAATAGTGGCTGTTTCGGGTGGAGTCACTTTGTAAGTAGTTTCGATGGAGGCTTGAGAGGCGCTCCCTTCCTTCGACTTCGAGGCAGCTGTCTTTATCCTGATGGCTGAAAATCGAAACAATTAAAGCAAAGGTTAAAGATATGGAAAATAAAAGACATTTGGGATTTTCCCAAGCATTCGCACCTGTGCCTTGATCAGATTTAATTGACATGGCAGAAAGGTCGTATCGAAGGTGTCCTGGGAAATCATGAAGCCAGTATCGAGCCCATGTCACAGTCTCAGATGGCTTTGGTTTCCTTTGAAGATATTTGACCATCTCTTTGCAAGTAAACCACCAAGGATATGGGGGAAACCAAGCCAGAGCCAGTTCTGAGGTAGGTAATCTGGGAAATTTAGGTGGATGCATTTCGAATGCCAACCTATACCTATCCTCAGGTGACAGCCCTGAAGGAAGTTTTAACTTAGATACTTTTTGTTTAAATTTTTCCTTCAAGGTCTCAGCTGCTTGATGCACAGTGGAGTCAAAGCACGTGGGGTCATAAGTAGTTTCAAAATAATTTTGGAAAGCTTTAATCTCTTTGGCATGAGTAAACATACCTTTCTTTGTTGGTACCTGCACATCGAAGGCATCAATTAGTTTCTGTTGAATCATAAGTGTATCGAACATATAAGTTTGATAAAACTTGGTCCACCATTCCAGAAACCCTTTAGCTGTGAGATGGGTAGGTTCGAAGGTTATCAACTCGAATTGGGCAAAGCCTTGATATTGTTCTTGTTGTATTTTGGCTTCCCGTGCCTTGAAAGTTCGTCCAGAAGTGATGGCACTCTCAGTTTGGAATAAAGGTTCAGGAATCAGTTGGCATAAGCCAAACTGCCTCGAAACAAAGTTTGGTTGGTAAGCAAAGAGAAAAGTCTGGTTCTTGGCTGGAGTTATTCTTGAAGAAATGAGTCTAGGCAGCAAAAAAGCTCTCCATACATCCTGAATCTCCTTGCTCTTGATAGCTTCTGAGAGAGCCATGGTGAACCAAGAAGGTCCATGAGCCCTCGAAGCAAAAGGCGCCATGCTCTCTTTGAACTCGTGCCTTTTGGAGAATATCATGATGTACTTCGAGAATTGGACTTTGAAGTCATCTTTGTCGTCATTGGGAGTTAATCTTCGAAGCCTAGTGCCTTCGACTATGCTATCATTTATCTCAGAATCTTGCTCATCAATGGTGTTGGCGGTTGATAAGGAGGGTTCGAACATGGCATTTAGCCATAGTTGGAGTAACCAAAAGGGGCCAGCCAACAGAATATTTTTGGAGGTGTGGGATTTGAGGCTCGAAACAGCTGACCTCAGGCTTTCATAAAGGTCAACTAAGAGCAGTTCACTTAGGCACACTTTTCAATTTTCATGCAAGTCCCTAGCTAGAGGAATGAACCTGCTAGCTACCTGTAGGGATCTACTGCAGAAAACGTATCTTGACAGCCAAAGGGTTAAGAAAGCAATGTGCTCTATGTCATACACATTGTCCCCCTCAGCATGATAATGACTGATAAACTTGGAAAAACTGGCTAGCTTGACTTCGAAGTCAATTATGCTTGAGTGTTCTTCGTTGTCAGGTATATAAGTTTCTCCCACTGGCGATAGCCCAGTGATGGCCGCTATGTCGAAGAAGGTTGGGGTGATTATTCCACCTGGGAGATGGAAAGTGTTATAGGTACTGTCCCAGAAATAGAGGGACGCGAATAGCAGAGGGTGGCTGTAGGTGAAACCAGGCTTCGATAGCTTAATCAGGTTATAGATTCCTAATTCTTCTCATTGCTGGGATTTCTTAGCTTCTACTTTCTTGAACCAATTTTGATAAGCAATATCAGAGGTGGGGCAAGATCGAAATGGCATAAAATTACTTTTTACATAATCCAAAACAAAGGGGTCCTTAGGAGGAACAGTTGGGGTTTCTATGGTATTTGAACTAGGAGATTCTACTGCCTTAGGGGCGTCCATTTTGTTAAATAAGGGTTTAAAACTGTAACAAACTGGGAAAATCGTCCTGGTATCTTTTAATATTTCAAAAACCGTAAGAGGGCCATTTAAAGCTAACCTCTTACCAGCAACATTGGTAGGAATGAGTACCTGTGACGCATACAGCATTTCTTTTTCCTTTGAAATCATCTGAGGGGCAAGAACGGATTGACCTTGGTGAGTGATGATTTTACTTTCCATGGTAGCTCCTGCAGTTTTTCCTTTCTTCTTGGAGACTTTCTTGAGTTGGGATCAAGTAGAAGAAGACATTTTTGAAAGATGTTGAAAGCTTGGATTTTTTGACGAGATAAGGAGGGTAAAAGATTTAGAGTGTGAAAAGAAAAGGAAAAGATTAAGTTGGTGATGTTTTATAATGGGGAAGTTTAAGCATCCATCGAATAAGGGTGTGATACGTGGAGATCATGGGTTGGGGTGATGAAGAGGTGGCGTAAAGTTAACATGGGTAATAGGCATGATTTAAAGATAATCATTATTTGTAACTGCACCATACTGTGAAGTGGCTCCAGGCGGTTAAGGAATCCAAAAGGTGCTATGATTGACGTGACTGGAGTCAAATGCATTAAATGTTACGATGATTCGAAAGTCACATCAAAATCTTGTGTAGGTGTTTAAAATAGGTATTTCTCAGAGGAATCGAAATACATATTTTAAAGGGGCAATTTGTTGGCTGAAGATTTTGATAATGATATTAGAAGCCAAATGAATTAAGCGTTTCGATCGAAATGAGATAAAGTGCCATGTTTCGAAGTAGCAGAAGCAGTGTTTCCAATAAGTATGTCAAAGCTTGGAGCTTCGAGTGGAAATTATGGGAACATATCTAAAGAAGTCTCGAAATAACGACAAGGCTGTGTTTGGGAAGAGCGTTCGAAACGGAGAAGTACCAAAGCATTTGAAATTCAAATGGAAGCGGGACTTTCGAAGTTTGAAAGTTATGTGCTGGTGCATTTGGGGACACGTGGAAAGACGAAAGAGGCATTGTCTTGCATGTTCTAAACGTGGCATAATCCTATAGCAAGACCGTTATGGTCGAATTAGTATAAATAGAAGTCTTAGTATTAGGATTTCGTGTGTCATATCTAATATACAGAATACTCAGTAACATTCAAACTACCACATGGCAAGGGAAACGAATGCAAGAGAAATGTATGTATGATAGCACCATGTATTTCTGATTTAATGAAAACCTTTTACCATTTCCAGCACTTTCTTTTATCCTTTTGTCAAATAACATTTACAAGTTTTCTCATTTACAGTCTTTTCACTTCGAAATCTCTTCTTCAAAGTTTTACATTTTAATGCTTTCTTCATATTTCAAGCACTTTATATTTCAGAAAACTGTCATATTTTCCATACATTTACCTTCAAGTCTTATCCTTCGAACGCATATTTTTACTTAAAAGTCATTTAAAGATTTCTTGCCTTAAACGCTTTCTTCATATTTCAAACCTTTTACGTTCCAGAATTTCTTTACATTAACTGTTTTATAATTCGAGACCATTTACTTAACTTTTATGCAATTTCACATGTCTTTACAATTAACATTTACTCATGCAACCTAGTTTCACACACGCATTTTGATCACATCTTTAGACTTTTAGAGAGAGAAATCGAAATAAGCCAAACGCATATACAACATTCAAATATCAACCATGAGTATCTGTTCGATCGTGAGAGTAACCTTAATGTCCAAGGAATCCTAGGATCAATCTAGTCGATCCTGTGAGTTACCAGAGGAATTGAATAACAGTCAGAAAGATTATTCGATAGTTTGGAAGACTAGCGGTTGTTTACCAGAAATCACTGGAAACACCCACTGAGTAACAAAGATAGTCTTTTCCATATCTTCCGGAGCCATCTTGATCTGATTATACCCTGAAAAACCATCCATGAAAGAGAACACCTTGTGCTGATCCGTATTGTCAACAAGAACATCAATGTGAGGTAGAGGGAAGTCATCCTTGGGGCTGGCCCTGTTCAGATCCCTGTAATCAACACACATTCTGACCTTACCATCTTTCTTCGATACCGGCACCACATTGGCAACCCACTGAGGGTAAGAAGTCACTGCAAGAAACCCGGCATCAAACTGCTTCATAACCTCAGCTTTGATCTTCTCAGACATCTCTGGATGCATACGGCGGACCTTTTGCTTAACCGGAGAGAAATCTTCCTTGGTAGGCAAGTGATGGACCACAATATCAGTATCTAACCCAGGCATGTCTTCGTAGGACCAGGCGAAGATCTCCACATAATCATGTAACATCTGAGTCAACCGTTGTTTTACACTACGCTCCAGATTAGCACCAATCTTAACCTCCTTTCTGTCTGCCTTAGTACCCAGATTTATCGTTTCCACCGGCTCTTCATGTGGTTGAATTGCCCTCTCTTCCTGGAATAATAGTCTTGCAAGCTCGCCAGGCACTTCGCAATCATCTTCACCTTCGTCTTCGGCTAAGTTGATCGGATTTTCGAAGTCATAACTGGCAGTAGTAGAGTTGTTACCAGTGAGATCCAGAGTGGATTGAAACCTGTATGAGTGAGTGTGTGTAAATACAGCTGTTTTGCAATATATAAAGAAAGGAAAGAAAGAAAAGGAGCATAAGATTTGAAATGCGAGAAAACGTCCAAGGTCTTTATTCATGATATATGAAATGACAATTAATATGCCCTCACAAATGAAACCACGGTGCCTCGGGTAAGACACCGGGCCATAGAGTTTTAATTCATTGTTTATTACAAATAACAAAAACAAAGGAGTTTATTACTGCGTAACAAAAGTAACAGGAGTATGATCTTTGGTGGTCCAATTGTTCAATCCACCGTCAGTCGTCGGGTAGATCCAGCTATCGAACTCCGATTCTTCCACTTCATCTTCGTCCCCAATAGCATTCACTCCTGGATTGGTGATGAGCACAGGAGGTCTTCCGATTCTAGCTTTGCGCACAGCCTTCTGAGCCTCTGCAGTAAAACCCAGTCCGAACTTGTCAGTTTTAGGAGTGAAATCAAGGAGCCTGCCCCAGTTAGCACATTCACCTTTCTCGATTACAGCTCGGGCGTCCTTTAAGGAAGCCATCTTCAAGGG
Source organism: Vicia faba (assembly GCA_948472305.1). NCBI lineage: Eukaryota > Viridiplantae > Streptophyta > Magnoliopsida > Fabales > Fabaceae > Vicia > Vicia faba. Next base: position 357,571,531 of record OX451735.1, read on the forward strand.
AAAGTCCTCTTCAACCACCGTTTCTGCTGCTGCCAATGTTGGAGATACCTCTTCAAAATGCTGAAAGGGGTTTTCAATAAACTCCCCGTCCATCTCAATATACCGGAAGGAATTCAAATGGCTCACCATGTATTCTTCCTCCCCCTGCACAGTGACAATCTTCCCTCTGACAGGGTACTTGAGCTTCTGGTGTAGGGTAGAAGTCACTGCCCCAGCTTTGTGAATCCAAGGTCGACCCAGTAATTAGGAGTAAGATAGACGAATATCCATCACATAGAAAGTTGAGTCGAATACTTGAGAACCCACACGAATAGGAATGTCTACCTCTCCATGAACCATCCTTTTAGAGCCGTCAAAGGCTCTGACAATGATGTTGCTAGGTTTCAGCTCCAGGCCCTCACAATCCAACCGGTCTAAGGCCTTTTTGGGTAACACATTCAGGGAAGAACCGGTGTCCACCAACACGTGCGCAAGAGTAGTGCCCCTGCATTCAATGGAGACATGTAGGGCATCATTGTGGTTCTTTCCCTTGGCAGTAAGGTCAGCATCCGAGAAACTCAAACCATTGTCAGCTGTCAGATTGGCTATGCAATCAGTAAACTGGTCTGCAGATGTCTCCTGTGGCACATGGGCCGTCTTTAGAAATGAAATCAGGGCCTTAGCATGGGCCTCTGAGCACAGCAGCAAGGAGAGCATAGAGATCTTGGAGGGGGTATGCCCCAGCTGTTCAACAACATTAAAATCACTCTTCTTGATTATTTTAAGAATTTCCTCCATCTCTTGCTGGGAGGCTTCAACATTCACAGATTTTGGTGCCTCCGTCCGGGCAGGCCCATCATCAATCCCTTTGCCCCGAGCATTAGATGACTCGGCAGCAGGGGAAACAACTAGATCAGAAATGGGAACAGGCGCATTTGTAGGCGTTATTATGAGAGGTCTTCGAATAGTTGGTGGCGCAATGTCAGGCGAGAAGAGCCTGCCACTGCGGGTTACTTTGGCTGGACCGGTAATATTGCTGATGCTGGTACCAGTGTTGAACTCTTGCTTTATACCATGTACATATACATCTGCCCCATAGTGCCATGGGACAGCCTTATCAGATTCATAGGGGAGGGGCCCCGGAACGGTAATAACAATGGGTGCGACAGTCATGATTTTAACTGGTTCCTCGGGGGAGCCTTGATTGGATTGTTGAAAATGGTAACGACAGATACTTCTTCCACAGGAACAAAAGGAACAACGGTCTTCTTGAACAAAATCTCCTTGCTATCCATCAGGCTTTGGATGCCTAACTTCAGCAACGGACAACCAGTAAGGGAAACATCACACAAAAGGCAACCCTCACTACAACCCGGAAATAAACCGGCCAGTAGCAGGTTCCTCTTAACAGTCAATAGAGGAGTAGCTACATCATTCACAGAAACGGCATACACATCTTCATCAACGACATTCACTCCATGCTGGGGCATAGGATCAGTCACCACATTTGGCCTCTCAGGCGCCTCAAATTGTATCTCCTTCGCATCAATAAGGTCTTGCACCTTATTCCTCAGGGCCCAGCAATCATCAGTGGAATGCCCCAGGCTATCGGAGTGATAAGCACAACGGGCATTTGGATTATACTTCGGAGAGGCAGTGTTCACAACCTTCAGGGCCTCTCTGACAGTCACAAAGTTGGTGGATAGCAACTGTGGCAAGATTTATGATAAGGTCATACTCAGCCGGGTAAACTCTCTTATGGGTCTTTCAGCCCTTTGTTGATTGGTTTGCCGAGGAGCGGCAGCAGGCTTAGCAATCGCCACCGCGTTAACAGATTGGCGGCGCTCTGGTTTATCTTGCCTCCTAGGCCCATACACAGCATTGGCCTCCTTTTTAAAGGGTTTCTTCTCAGAACTTGAAGATTCACCCTTCTGAATTTTACCGGACTTTATTCCAGCCTCTATCCTTTCCCCAGTCAGAATGAGATCAGTAAACCCTGCAGATGAATTACCGATGAGATGATTGAAGAATGGCCCGGATAAGGTCCCCAAGAACATATCTACCAGCTCACGGTCAGTTAACGGAGGCTGCACCCTGCCAGCCAGATCCCTCCACTTCTGTGCATACTCTTTAAAACCTTCGCCTGATCCTAGCGACATACCCTGGAGTTGGGTACGTGTAGGAGCAAGGTCGGCATTATATTGATACTGCTTGTAAAAAGCAGTAGCCAACTTCTCCCAGTTACGAACTTTGGTTCCATCCAGCTGATAGAACCATTCGAGATGAGTCCCTGAAAGACTCTCCTGGAAGAAGTGGATCCACAAGTTCTTGTCCACTGTGTACGGTTGAATCTTCCGCACGTAAGATCTGAGGTGTAGCTTAGGGCAGGACGCCCCGTCATACTTGGTGAAGGATGGTGCTTTAAACTTGTGAGGGATGATCACTCCAGTAGATAAACCCAAGTCTCTGAAATCCAGCCCAGGCACTTGTTGGATCTCCATGGCGTTCAGATGGTCTTCTAGCTGCTTGTATCTGTCCTCAGCCGGAGGATACTGTTCCTCATTAAAATCAGTCTCATTGTCAGAGACCACCGGGCTTGGAGCCTTTCCCCCCTGGGGACTGTCTTTGCCTACAGAAGAACCAACTTCTTCATTCTGTAGAGTGTTACCAAACCTCCGGCCCGAGTTGAAAAGAACAATTCTCTTCTTCTTCTTCTCCTTCTTCAGGAGCAAAGGCTTCAGCTCTTCTTAACCTTGAGCCAAACCCATGATCAGCTCCTGAAATTGTGCGTTCTGCGCCTGAAGGGCCTTGATAGACTGCTCGGTTGATGATTCAGGGTTCATGATGCTAAAATAAACAGCGAAGAATGGTAAGCAACCTGAAAAGAAGAGTACCTGCTATGCACATGATGAATGATATGTGTTTATGCAATGCATTCAAGGGTTTGAAAATTCAAATTTATTGTAGACAAACAGGAACACACGTTATCATTAAGGAAATAATTGTTTGGTACATCAAAGCCTCATGGGCACATATTACAAAGCAAATCAATCCCAAAAGACACTACGCATCCTTTTCGGGGCAATGTAAGTGTTGAGATTCCTCTCCTCGTGCAGTAGGCGGGTGAGCTCCAAGACCTTCTTTTCACTGGCATGTAGACTGGTCTCAAGAGAATTCCGTTCTTCCTTAAGCTGGATCCAACTCTTCTGCATCTCTTCCCGGGACGTGGGCATGTCAGGATGTTGAATGGCGTAGGACACCTCTCCTTCCAATATTGGCTCTTTGATCACAGGGAGAACATGAGGATAAGGCATTACTAACTTCTGGGAGCGGGCTCGTACCCACTTGAGATAAGGTTCCAACGGGATGGAATTCCTGTGCCCCAGTGTTTTGCTGTCCTACTTGGCATCCTCCAAGCTCTGATAAATCTCTGGCGAAGTCCTTGTGCATCGTTGTCGAAGTCAAAAACTATGTCAGGAATTAACATGTCATGAGGGCCATCCCTTCGAGCATAACCAAACTGTCTCCAAGCCAAGCATGGGTTGTAAGTAATACCTCCTCTGATTCCAAGTAAAGGAACATTAGGGTACTCCCCGCAACGATCAATGATAGTGACATCCTCTCTGGACCGAGAGCACCAATGTATACCAGCATGTGTAAGGGTCATCAACCGCTGTGACCACCTCAAACCCCGCTCATTCTTCAAGACTGATTGTGGAAGGTGCGAAATAAACCACCTTCCCAGGAGAGGAGTACAACACATAAGGACACCTCTTTTTCTCATGGTTCGAGTGTAACATGAGTGAAGGATGTCCCCTAGCAACGTAGGTATAGGATTCCTGGACATGAAGATCTGGACAGCACTGATATCTATAAGCTGATCTGGATTAGGGAACAGCACCAAACCATAGACAAGGAGGGCTACAACTTCTTCAAAAGCTTGCAGGTCAAGAGAGTTCCAACATTCTTGGGCCTTCTCAAACAGAAACCTGGCTAAGAACCCTTTGATACCACTTCTAACTTCCCAATGTCCCTTGAGGTCAGATGGCTGTAGGTGTAAGGCTTTAGCAATCTCTTCAAGCTTGGGTTCCTTTTCCGTACCGTTGTAGGGTAGTTGATTTAGGATAGGGATCTTCAGAAGCCGAGAGAACTCTTCTAATGTAGGCACCAGTTGATAATCCAGGAAAGTGAAACAGTGGTGCACAGGGTCAAAGAACTGGAACAGGACCTTTATCATATCTTCCTCAATGTTGGTGTTGACCAAGCTGATGAGTCTTCCATGTCTCTCACTGAATGAAGAGCTCTCGGGAATCCTAGATATAAGCTCTTTAAGCTGAGGAGGGACCCTTACAAGGCTGATCTGAATAGTCTTTCTGCGAATAGTTTCCATGTCCTACAAAACAAGAACAAAGATGAAGATTCGAACCCCTGAAATTGTTAGCCAATGCATATGATGCTGTATGATGTCATGATGCTATGATTAAACACACCACAAATATTTACAAAGGCAAACCTGATAAGGCACACAAGTCACACCAGACAAGCCCTTAGAGTTTAGGCCAGCATGGGGTCTGGGTATTACCCTCTTGAAGTTGGTGGGCTCAACCTGTCCTATTAGAAGAAACCGGGTTCTAAGGGTCCCAACATCATTGGATTGCTTTCATTGTTCATCGTTTCGATTTAGCCACTGAACTGGAGACCGAAATATTCCAGGAAAGCAACCCTCAATTGAGTGTAGTATCGAGTATCAACCAACCTCGGACTGCACCAAAGTCAGTTATCTCACTACCCTAAAGAGGCCAAGATAGTTCAATTAAGGTTCCTAAGGTCAGTTGATGCTTCACGGCACCACGCGGAGGCCCCGTACTCTCCTTGACTGAACTCAAGGGTTACCGGTACACACCAAAGTGCCACATCAATGTAACGGACTGTTTCAACCATGTCGGTATACCCCGCACAGTTCCCTCACAGCCTTGTTGCTACTTTCTAAGAAGGTATCCCCAGATCCGGGTTAGGATATATAGAACTCCCAAGACAGTCCCACAATTTAAAGCAAACAAGTCAAAGCAATTGAAAACACAGTGATCTTAATCCTAAGGTACACCTCACTTTATAAGTATCCCCAGCAGAGTCGTCAGTTCTATGATCGGTGGATCTGGAACTGACTGTTTTTAGCTGGTTCGCGAAATGTCGCGGAAGCAAGAGTCGCCACCGTCTTTTATTTTCTCCAACATGGAAAGGACAAAAGCACAGAAAAATTCCTTATGAGATTAGTTCTCGGTTCGGGAGGTAGATTTATAGAAAGGGAAGGTGTTAGCACCCTTTCTATCCATGGTTATCCATGGGCTCTTAGATACTTGCTCATTTGTGTTTTCAAAATGTTTGTTTTTAATTATTAGAAAATGTTTAAGTTTTGACCTAATTTAACCCTAATTAATTAATTACAAGTATTTACAAAAATAATTAATAGTTAATAATAATTATAATAAGAAAAAAAAATATTTATTAAAAAGAGAATCAAAATGTACCAAAAAACCTATTTTTATATATTTTTTAGTTATTAAGAAAAAAACATTAGAATGAAACCTAAAATTAAACTAATTGTATATTGGAATTTATTTACAAATAAAAACTATTTAAAGAATTAAATAAACATATTATATTTTTAATGATTTCTGATTTTTTTGTTTTATTATGAAAATTAATTTTTGGTAAACTAAAGAAAATAATTAAAAGATTTTAAGAAAATAAAATCAAATAAAAATGAATAAAGAAAAAAATGCAAACCAAAGGGTATTCAGACCCAATTTGGGAGGTTCATTTGCAGCAGTTAGGCCCATTGAAATGCAAGGCCTGGTTGACTTCTCTGATTGAGTGGGAAGTGGTTGACTGGTGCATATGGTGGATTGCTGGTGATGGCCCTTAGATTGGCCTTCAGGGACATGTGGCAAGCATAGATCTGGAGTTGCATGGTAGCCCTTTGGAAGCGTACTACACAGAATCATGTTAGAGAAAAAAATATTGAATAAAGTGGGGGGACTTGGGAATCGAACCCAGGTCCCAGCGTTTGAAGGACACATCATTCACCAACCCAGCCAGTGCGTTTCTTTGTCATAGTAGTGGAACGTGATTATAATAAAAGAGAGCAAAAGTTAGTAATCTGAATGACAAAAATCACGCGCCAATTTTGAATGGTCCAGTAACGTCAAGCCACGCATGCTTCTTCTCCATCTTGTACCTGAAAATAAAAGCAAATAACGAGGGTTTTAAACCCCCACTAAACAAGACCAGGAAAAATAGCGATTAGGTTATAGAGAAAAAGAAAAAGGGCGCGATGGTTGGTTTCCACTTGTTTGAAGGTCCTGATTTCAATGGTGTAGGTTTCATGGCCTAATTTTTCCATATATGCAAAGCCCCAAATGGAAGCTTCTGAAACCCTAACCTGTATCCATGGCAACTTCTCGTACAGGGAATATTAACTCAATTAAAATACATCAATAGCTTCAGAGAGTTTATATTAGTGTAAATCAAACATTCAAATGCATGGAAAATGCATGTAGATCAAGATACGAATGTGAAAAGTTTTATGAACAGGGCAAAGCCATTCTACCAATTATGGATGTATGGAGACTTGAAAAGTATTGAGACACGTTCAACAAAGTCCCAGCAAGCTTTTGGAATGGATTGTAGACTTTGAATCACACTGGAACTATGTTTTCAGTTTCAACCTTTTTTGAAAAAATGCCAAGTTTTGTTCTTGAGGTTTCAGCGCAGCTTGCTCGTGTTTTTGATTAGGGTTGTGTTTGCATATGTATGAGGAATGATTTAGGTTAGAAAACAAAGCCCAAAATCCATTCAATCAATGTTTCAATATTTGATTTTTCAAGCATCTTTTTCAATCTTTTTTCCATCAAAACATTGCCAATCATGGGAGATTCTTTCCCTTTTGGATGTGCAAGAAATCTTGAGTGAACAAAGAGTGCATATGCTGCATAAAAAGATTTGGAAAACATGTTTTAGTATTTTTCTTATATTTAATTTTAATTAAATAAATTAATAGGATTAAAAACTCAATTAATTAATTAAAAATAAGAAAATAACTCCCCTTTGGGTCAATGGGTCGTGCATAGCTTTTGGGTGATGATTCTTGGAAGAAATTGAGGCCCATTAGCAATTTTGAGGCATTTGAAGCAAAGTTGACTTTTCAAAACTCCCAAACATTTCCCAACATCCACAAGGCATATCTTGCTCAATGTTTAAGCTTTGATCATGTTCTTGGACATTTTGGAAAGGTCTTGAAGTCCTCTAACCAATGCCTTTGGTCCCATGTCATTTTGATTTACCAATCTCAAGGTATGGTCTTTGACTTAAAGTGCCTTTTTGTTGACTTTTGAAACTGACCTATAATGTTGAGATTGATAACTTTTTGTGAGAGCATTTCTTGGACTTGAAGTGTGAAGATGAGTTGTAGGAAATGTCATTATCTTCAAAATGAGCTTTGGATGGAATTTTTCTAATAAACCATGTGGAAGTTATGCCTTGGTCAATTTGCAGTTGACTTTTTCAGTTGTCCAAATATAGAAACTTTTGCATCTTGAGACTTTTTGAGCCATGCCTTGAGAATCATGATCAATAATTGATCAAATGATGTTTGTGGCTTCAAAATAAGATGTTGACCAAAAATTTTGACTTTTGACTGTCAAATGACCATTTTGCCCCTGCAGTTGACTGTTGAGCAATTAGGGTTTTTGACTGTGCATTTTTGTGCTGTAAGTCTTGAAACTTAGCATAAGGATGTTTGACAATGTTTGTAGGCATGTGGGACTTGTTTGGACCCTTGGAAACTTCAATTTCTTTGCCATAACCAAAACCCTAATTTTTGACTGTTAGGAGGCCATTGGACTGTGCAACCCTTGGGAGATTTTTGAAGCATGCTCCTAGCAAATCTTGGAGAATATGGGAGGGAAAATTTTGGGGTACAACAGAATGCTACTCACTCTGGTTGAAAACCTTGAAGTTCTCTGTGAATTGATCGTTGATTTTGAAAGCTTACAAGAAAATGGGTTTAATCTGTATGAAGATGTAACTGCACAGGGATGGAACAAATACTTTGATCGTCTGTTGGGTCCAACTTTTCCCATTCTTGTTAAAGAGTTTTAGATTCATGCTACTTCATCCAACCACCAGGTCACATCATATGTTATGGGGAAGAAGATAGTGATTACATAAGATTTGATTGGGAAACTCATTGGATAAAATGGCGGTGGAGTCAGATGCATTGATATGGCTGATAATACTCTGACCTAAAATCCATTGCTAGGGAAATCTTCACTTCTGGACAGCCATCCAGCAAGATCAGAGGCTTGAAAGATCATTACAGAATCTGGGCTAGAATAATTCTGGGATGTATCAATCACAGGAAGCCTACAAGCTCTCTTGATTACATCAATATTGATCAGTAGTTTCTGATATACTTCATTGCAAAGAAGACCAAGATAAACCTTCCATATTTTCTCTTTAACCATCTCAGAAAAAGTGTGAAAGAGACAAGAGAAGAAGAAAGAACTAAGAGGGATTGGATTCCTCTAGGAAGATTGATTTCAGATATTCTAACGGAAAACAGGCTGATAGAACATCTGACAGAGGCTCAAGAAATCAGTACTCTGGAAGCAACTGCTGGGAAACCTTTGAATGCCAAGAATCTGAAGAAAATGAAGATTATTGAAAACATTAAGAAGGAAATAATCATTTCTTCTCATGAGGTCATCACTTCTAGGAGAATACCTCTGAAGGATTTTCCACTATTCTCTGAGATAGATGCCTCTCCAGAGATTATAGTCAGATACTCTGAAGCTTGCAAGGCTGATGGGACTATTCCAGAAATCAACATCCAAGATCTGCACAAGCCATCTCCAGAGGTTGTGCTAAATAAATCCAGAAAGAGGAAGGCAGCAGGAGAAGGATCCTCTCAAAGGACACCCAAAGCTGCGAAAAAGAAAGGTAACACATCTTTTGTTTCTGTTGTAGAATCAATAGTTATTCCAACATTTGAAACCATTCCCCCTCAACCAACAGAAAATCCTTCACCCCAAACATTTGAGGATTTCGACATAGAGTTTGACCCATCTGTAACTCTTGGAAATTTCTTAATTGAACCTCACTCCCCCAATCCAAATCCAAATCCATAACAACATCAACCAGAACTTGCTAGAGTTCTCTCTGATATTGAACTTTTTGATCAAGACTTTTCCTCACCACTGCCAGAAAATCCAAATACTCAATCTCAACAACCATAAAATCCACAACCACACTCTCCTCAACCAAAACATCAAAACCTCAACTCACCCCAACCAGAAAACGAAAACCCTCTCACTCATCAATCTGAAAATCCATCTTCTGAAATACCTGAACGAGAAATTCAACATGCTACCGAAAACCAATCAAAAGACTCCCTTTCAGACTCTGATACCACTACCCCAATTCATGGGATAACATAACCTCTTATGGTTCGTTTACCTCTCTCCATTCATGATATTCCAGAAATACCTTCACCATATGAATCCACTCCACCAAACACCCCTCACTCACCAATCCTGATTTTTGACTCTTCCACTCACTCACCTATCAACCGTCCAGCTGACAACCTCAAACTTGTCATTGATCTACAAGCGCTGGAGCATCGAACTTCCACCTCAAACAAAATTGCCACCCCCAAACCTAAACCAACCTCAACCAAATCAGATGTTGGTAAGAATCTGTTGATTTTTGAAACAGAAATATAGGAATGGATTACTTCTTCGAAGCAAGCAAGTCAAGAGATATCTAATCCTGCTGCTTCTGATTCTTTGTGGGAAAGATTCAGAAAATGGTTTAACTCTCAAACCCATAAGCTGAAAGAATTGAGCTATGAAAGGGCTCAGTAGAACTTCAGTGATCAGCTGAAAGCCTTCAAAGATCAAGTTCTGAGCCACTGGGACAAAAAAGAAATTCTTCTGCTGGATAATGCTCCCTGGAAAGAGCACCAACCTTCAGAAGCCACTGAACCAGATTCTGATAGTCACCCTCTGACTACTGCTCCAGAAAAGGTGATTGCAACAGAAGAAGTTGTTCAATCAGAAGAGGCTGCAGAGTGTTCTGAACGACATGCAACCCCTGAAGATAGACCAGCTTCGTCTCTAGTCATACAAACTCTGGAAGAGTTGAAGAAGGAGAATGCCTTAATCCATGCCATACTGGATAAGCAAGAATACACCAACAAAGAGATCATGGATATATTGGATAAACAAGAAGATACAACAAAAGAAATAAAAGACATTCTGGGAAAGCAGGAAGAATCAAGCACTAAGATTAAGAGCTTGTTGGAAGCGTTGTTCACACGACTTCCCCCTCCTTCTTAGATTTTCTTTAACTGTTTATCTATATTTTTCATCTTATCCTCCTTGTTTCTGAAAAATGTCATTGCATTCTGTTTTCAATATAATTCATCTTTTTGACTTTGATTATATTGCTTTTTGATACCTGACAAAAAGGGGAGAAAGTCAGATATTTTCAATAAAATTATACCGGGACAAAGTCTCAAACATTCTAAATATCTTAACCACTATGTTTCTCTGAAAAGCTTTAACATGAACATATTCTGATAAGGACAGAAGGAGATGCATCAAAAGCTCTGACGAGAAGGAACTTCAGGGAAGTAACTCATCTCTATCTGAGTAATCAACTCAGGGGGAGACTCTCTTAAGCTGTTTGTTCTATATTTTTCATTGAAAATCCTAGTTTTTGTCATCATCAAAAAAGGGGAGATTGTTAGAACATAGTTTGATTATACAACCCTTAATTAGAGTTTTGATGATAACAAACACAAAGAACAAATATGCACTCTAAATTTGTGTTATTTTGTATGCAGAAGTTCTGACTGAAACAACATCAGAAATTAAGCTACAGAAGTTTTCAAGCTGAGGTAATCAGAAAATGCACTGAAGAATGATGATCAGAATCTACACTAAAGTGAAGAATACTCTGATTCTGAACAGAAGTTTAATATACCATCAGATCCTCACATCTCTGAGTCATCAATGTTCTGAAGCAATTGCAGCATGCAAGATTCTATGTTCTGAAGCGTTACTTTTCAATTAAGACAACATCATATGAAACGGCTTCATTCAGACAAGAATCTTCTCAATATGGAAATAGCATTGGGTGTCCATTATCACGCTTTATGTTGGTAAAGATTTCCACGCCTATATAAACAAGCTTAAAGGAAAAATCATTTACGATTTTGATACACTACTGCATATACCTATCAAACGGTGCAATCTTACATATTCATATATATGCTCAAATTGTGTAAAACATCACAGTAGTGATACAGTTTTTGTAAGGAAAAACAACAGTACACAGTTGATTATTTTAATTTGATTAAGATAGTTTTCCTTGAGATAAACCGGGTTGTGGTTGTACTCAAGAAGACTTTGGCAGTTGTCAAAGTTGTGTTGTAATCAGTTTTGATTAGTGAATTAAGTCCTCGTTAGAGAGAGGCAAAATCACCTTGGCGGGTGGACTGGAGTAGTTTGAGATCAAACGAACCAGGATAAAAATATTGTGTCTACTGCTTTTGATTTTAAGTTTCAATTTAACCCTCCTTCTTGTGTTTTCACTTCTTCACATAGGACCTCAGATGAAGTTTTGCATAAGACACACAATCATATTTAGAAAAAATAGAGATAACTACCCCAGAAATAAGACCCAGCTCTCTGAAATCCAGTCCAGGAACTTTTTGGATTTCCATGGCCTTGAGACAATCTTCCAATTGTTTGTATCTATCATCAGCAGGAGGATATTGTTCATCAGAATAACCTTCAAGCCTGACACTTCTACCGTCTTCCTCTTGATTGTCATCTTTATCAGAAGTGATATCAGTAGTTTGAACTGGTTTAGAAGGACCCTTGAATCTTTTTCCTGTGTTGAGAATAGAAACTGGCTTCCGAGTCTTCTTGTTTTTAGCGATGAGCACCATCATATCTTTCTGTCCTTGAGCAAGATTTAGGAGGGTCTCCTAGAATTGGGCATTCTGAGCTTGGAGTTCCTTAACATGTTGTTCAAGAGCCATCTTTTACTGAAATAAACAGCAAGAATATGAGAAAACCTGTATGGGAAAACCTGTTATGCAATGATGCATGATATGTAAATACAATGTTTTCAAGGATCTCGCAGGGGTAAACAGAAGAAAATGTTAAAAATTTAGTCTGACTGCGGCATTGACTGAAGAACTTCGGGTCATTGAACATCCTTCTATAAGAATCAAGCTCACCATGTCAAGTGGGTCCTAGGCTTTGACTCAAAATAACGTACTTCAGTCTTCAACGACATTGGTTAGAGGAAAATAAATCCCCTTACCCTTTTCAAGACGTCTGATTCATGATACTTTGACGACATTTGGTTAGAGGAAAATAAATCCTCTTGCCCCTTGCTAGACGTCTGGTTCATGATAACCTGCATCACATGCCCTTGAGATCCTTGAAATGTTTAGTTATGATATGTGTTATACCCCAATTTCCCCCCCTAAGATTCCTCTATAATATCATATCTACTCAATCACAACAAGATCACACTAGGGTTTGGTTCTTTTCCTTATCTTTAGCTTTGTCCATGAGGTATCACCAAGCACCTTGATTTGTATTTTGTGATCATCTCTGTTTTTTATTGATTAACTTTTAACTAATAAATACAATGAATGTTTTCCCTAATTGTTAATATTATAAGTGGAAGCACAACACACTCCATCAAGTTGATCTACAGGTTCATGAGTTTATTTCCATGTCTTCTTCAACAAAGCTTCATTGAGATTCAAGCTTCATCATTGAAGGTTCTTTGAAGTAATATCATGACAAGGTTTATTATGATTCTTCATGCCTCAAGTTGTCAAATATAGTTCAAATATGTAAGGGTTGATTGAAGAAGTTTGACCTAATTGGGTAAGTCCTTGATTTTCTTGATCACAAGTGCATATCTCCCTCAATTCTCAATATTTGGAAGTGGTTATGATTTCTATGGTTTCTCATTACCATCCTCAACAACTTCTATTTACATGAAAAAAGTATTTGTGAAAGAAGGTTTGTCAAAATTGACAAGAGTTTCCAAGGCATTTTGTTGCTCTAGAAGCTAGGGTTTTGAACTTCAAATAGCTATGTATTGCTAATCTTTTGTTATTTTTAAGTGATTCCAAAAAAATGCTTCTCTTCAAAGGGTTATTAACAAATAACTTCAAAAGTTTCAAGAAAGTTTTGTGTGGAAGATACCTAATGATGAAGAAAGATTGCAAGTCCTCTACATAAGCCATCAAATTCCCTTATGTGACTTCAAAAGATCATAACTTGGTAAATTTTTATCTCCTTGAGCCTATTATTTTTCCAATATGATCTTAAAGATGTGAAATTCAACTCTTCTTTTATGTTCTAAGCTTGAAAATGGATGAAAGATGCCCTAAGGATGCAAAAGATTATAGGTTATCTCATGAACTTTCACCAACTTCACCAAGTCATAACTTTCTCTTTTTTTTGTTGATATTTTAAATGGTTCAAGTCTCCAAATTTCATTCAAGAGATCTACTTCATTCCATATTTTTTTGTCAATAGAAAATTTCAAATAGAGGGCCATGTTTAGATGCAAGACATTATAGGTCACTTTGGAAGAAAAAACTTAGAAATTTACTAAGTACAAAAGTCAACCTCTTGTTCTCAACTTTGACTCATCACAACTTTCAGCTCAAGCATCCATTTGATTCCATTCTTTGCACATTTTAAAGTTGGTGATTTCATCTTTCTAGTGCATCAAGAATCAAGTCTCAAGGTTTCCTAAATCGTGCACACCATTGATTTGAATAAGGTATCTTGAAACTGAAGTTTTCTCCAAAGTCAGAATTTGAAATCCTTTATTTGGCTTCTAAACACAAAATTTATGCATGTTTTTACTTCTAATCATGTTTAATGAACTTCTAGAAGTGATTAGCACATTGAAACACCAGCTTTGGTTGAGTTTTGAGCAAAATAGAAGTCACACTTTTCATGTTTGCAACTTCATACGATTTCCATCCAAACTTCACCATTTCACACACTTAAGTATTCCATTAGCTTCCCTATAAATAGAGGGCCATACCTCATTCGTTTTCTCAAGCTTAGAGATCCAGAATCACCCTGCCAAACTTTCTCTTGAACCCACTGTTCTGCAACTTCGAACTGGCTTTTACAACTTTCCTCAATCCATTTTCTTTGTCAATTCATCATCCTTGAACCTCATTGAAGCTAGATGAAGAATAATCAAGCTCTAAGACTACCTAAATCGTTCTAGCCAAGTCAAGTTTCAGAGCTCTGAATTTGAACTTCAATAGGTAGATTCCTTCACCAATTCTCTCAAACTTTGATACTGTAATAAAGCTCTCATCATCTTGATTCTAGTCACAATATTTGTTTTTAACTGGAAGTGCATTTTGGCCATGAATTTTCAAATCCCTTTTCAAATCTTTCCTTCCAAAATGAATGAGTTACACCTTACAAAATATTTTCGCGAGGGTACCATTGGAATCGTCTTGAAGAGACGAAGCGAATGGTACCCGTCTCAAGCTCTAATTTTACCATTTCAGAAACCTGCAAATCTGTGTGGCTGGAGGTTTAAGATGGCCAACGTGTCATTTCTCAGCCAATGATAATGTGTCATTTGTTTTTTTTTAAATCTGATTTAAATAATTGATTTAATGCTTTATTCATTAAAGACCATGATATGCACATCGTGTCTGGTCCATTGGATTAGCTTACTAACGCGTTTTGACTTTCATACATTGGTCCATATATTTTTTACTTTATTTTTATTTCTGATTTTTATAATTTAATTGTTTTAAATTTCAAAAAACCATAGAAAATTCATTTTTGACTCAAAAATAATGAAAAAATTTAAAAAATATATTTTCAAATATTCTCTTTCTGATTTTTATTTTTTCATAATTTTATTTTCTTATATGATATTTTTTATGATTTTTTCTTTGTTTTGACTTGTTTTTAATTTCTTAAAAATACTTTTTCGCATTTTTAAAATCTGAAAAAAAATGTTCAATATCATTTTCATTGTTTCTAATTTTCTAAATTTTTTTCAGAATTTTATTCTGACTTCTACTATTTTTGATCTTTTTTCTACATATTTGAGTAGTTTTAATTAGTTTAAAAATAGTTTTTGACTTAAAAAAAATTACCAAAAATTTTATAAAAATATTTGAGCTCATTTCTGATTTTTCTATGGTCTCATTGAGTTTTTATTGAATGTTTTGAATATAGTTACTATTTCCCCCTTTCATTTTCATTTAAAACCATTTTAAAAAATCTTTTTCTTTATTTTTTAAATACAATTTTATTTTGTATATATTCTAGCTGATCTTGAACTATGAGTTTGATCATGAGCTTCATTAACATTATTGGATCTTGGGTGTTGAGTTTAACTCAACCAAAATGGATGGATGATTTTAATGATGGCTTGATTAAATTTTTGGTTCAAATGTGGTGTAATCCTTTTCCCTTCCCTCTTCATCTCTTCCTCTTCTTCTTGTGTCACATGTTGTTAGAGGATGCTATACATATCATCTCTCTAAATATTAGATACATAAATTGCTATTGACCGGCCTCAAAATAGGTGCAACTTCTATATAAGTCCACTTACGATTGCTTAACATAGCGCTAAATTTTGTCCTGATTCGAGAAATGATCATTTGTGGCCCAAAACCATGTTTGTAAGCCCAAGTATGTTAATTTGAATCCTTTGATCCAATAACCTTGAGATTCATTGTTAGGAGGCTTTGGCCTTATCAATCCTCTAATGAATCTTCATAAACTTTGGCGTAAGTGAATCACTTAAATATCGTTGATCATTCATTGTTGCCTTGAGAATTTTAAATGAATGATATACTTGACAAAAAAGCAATTGAAACTTGTTGTTGAGAGGCTTTGATTTTATCAATCTTCTAATGAGTTTCAAATGCAAGTTTCAAGATGGTCATTCAACTAATCTCTAATTTCTAACAATTAACTTTATTTTGTGCTTTTTCTCTAAGCACATTTATTTTAACATTTACATTTCATGCTATTTTCATCTTTGCTCACTTGTGAATTTACTTTTATGTCATTTTTATTTTACTTTCTTGAGCCTTTCCTTTCTTTTTGAAGATACCTAATAATCAACTTGAACCATAAAAAACTTTAATGTTACTTAAACTATTTTGTTACTACCCTTTGCGTTATGGAGTGTTGAACTTCTTGGACTTATGATTAGAGACCTTGATCTATCTTGAGACCTTGTGTCCTCAACTGTTATTTTGTCTAGAGTTCTTGGGGTTTACCCCGAGACATTGGGTTGTTTGTTTGTTTTGTGTGCAGGTTACTATGATTACTTGTTTTGTCTATGATCGGGAATTCATCTGTATGCAGTCGTTACTTTGCCCAATTTATGTGAAGACTTAATGCAATTGAAGTTTAGTTTTCTTAAGAGGTTTATTATTTTTGCTTGTTTAGTTTAAATCAAAAGGATGGGAATTCTACATTGACTCATTGTGTCAAGTCTTGGCTTCTTGTTAGTTAGACAGTTCTTTTCCCTAGCTTTTACCTTATGCCTTAGGATAGTCCCTTCATATCCTTCCATTTTCTTTAATTTCAAAAATATTCTCCCTCCTTTTGAAAACTCTTCTTATTTTAAAACTTGAACCGTTTTCATAATAAACTTGGACTTAGGTCCAATCATTTTCAAAAATATTTTCTTAATTAAACTTTAATCAACTTAATAATACCTTGACATTTTTGTGAGAAGACTAAAAGTCAATCAATCTTATTCAAAATATTTTGCCACTTTGGCTTTTTACTTTAAAATTTCCTCAAAAGATTAGACTCTTGTCAATCCATTTAGTGATGCAAGCTATTATACTTCTATGATATATTGTGAAGTAAGATATTTTCCACTTGGGTGTTGAGTGAAGCTTTGCTGATTTTAAAATCTAAGCTATATCCTCCACTTTGAGATGACACAAATTCTCCTTTCTCATAATTATGGGTAGTAAGTATGTTCTTTTACTCGGATACAACAATGATGTCTCGTCTTAAAATTAACCAACACACGTGTGTTTTAAAATTTTTAAAGGTGAACTATGAGTACCCTGATCCCCCATTGCACGGAAGGTGGTACGTAGGTACAAAAGGTTTGCAACCACGGCGGGTGGAAAAACTGTAAAAAATACTTCTTTTCTCATCCCCACTATTTATTTTTATACAATTTTTATAGCCAAAATCAAATTTTCAAAGAGGTTCCCGCGGAGTACCGTAGATGTTTAGGATGCTAATACCTTCCCTTTACATAACCAACCCCCAAAGTTAGATTCTCTCCCCCACTTCATGGGTTATTCTCTCTTTTTCCATTCCTTTGGAAACAATAAAGCGCGGTGGCAATTTTTAATTTGATCCACGTGAGTCAAGTCAATCTAATGGCTTCGTCTTAACATTTCTACCGTTATAGAAAAAATGGCGACTCTGATGGGGAAAGATTGCCTATTGTTGGTCCATCCTTAAGTGGGTTGAGCCTATATTTGTTTATTTGTGTATGTGTTATTGTTTGTTGTATATTATATGCTATATATATGTTTGTCTGGATTTTCCTGGTTTTCAGGGTGTTTGGTGATAATTCCTATACCCGAACTTGGGAAAACTTAAGATAGGACGGGTGGTATAGTCATGTTAACTTTGAGGGAGTAATCCCAAAAAAGGAGGCATGAGATCCCCCACTTAGTAGAGGCCCCTTTTATTGAAGTTTCATTTACTGAGTAAACAAGAAGATGTACTGCCTTTGACCTGGGAGCCTGCTGAAATAGAGGACCTTAGAACCTTTAACCCATCTTGTCCTTTTAGGTGTAGTGCAGAAGCTATGACGGAGTAATCCGGAAATGGTTGTCACATGATACTACGCTCGGATTAGTTTTTCCTGAGAATATTGCTAATTACCGAGTCAATCGGGACGTTGGTAATATCCAAAGGAAGGATTAGACTCTGGGAACCTCTTAGAACCTTGTTCGGAAGGTGATAAACTTATAGATCATACCTTGTGGGTAGTACCTTCGACCTCATGCTCATGACTATGAACCCTATGTTTTTGATCTTGTGTCTGATTGTTGCATCATGCATTCATGCACCCATGAGCATCTTCTAAAAATACTTTGTTTCAAGGGACTTAAAAGTTGACTCTTTGTGAATGTCTCAAGTACTTGTTGGTTATGGATTCTAGAAAATAAATACTTGGAAGTACGGTTTCAAAAATCCCAAGATAGATAAGTTGATGTGTCTAATTCCCGAGATCGAGAGTTCTACAGATTTTCAGAGAAAGTATGGGTCCATCATTTCTCTTATGAAGCTCAGGATGAAGGAGGGCATTCTCTCGACTTTGGTCCAGTTCAATGATCTGATGGATCGATGCTTTACTTTCCCTGATTATCAGTTGATGCCTACATTGGAAGAGTATTCTTATCTACTGGGTTTACAAATTACCGACCGTGTTCCTTTTATTGGTTTAAAGGGGGGGCCAAAATCTCATGAAATTGATGCTTTGATCCATTTGGGGAAGTATAAGTTTGAAGCCCACGTGACTACTAAAGGAGGGATTAGAGGATTACCCGCTCAGTTCTTATTGGAGAAATCTCGCTACTTTTCTAGGATGAAGAGTATGGTTTCTTTTGAGGCCATCTTTGCTCTACTTGCTTATGGATTGTTCTTATTCCCTAATGTCGACAAATTTGTGGATATCAATGTAGTCAGGATTTTTATGATTGGGAACCCAGTTCTTACATTATTGGGTGATGCTCATTACTCTATTCATCTTCGGGATTCTTATCATGGAGGGATGATCATTTGTTGCACGCCTTTGTTGTATCAGCAGTTTATTTCTCACTTTCCTAGGACTGATGCTTTTTGGGATGTCAGGAAGGAACTTCGTTGGGCTCTGAAGATTATGGCCCTCGCTCATTCAGATATTGTTTTGTATCATCAGGCTTACCATGATGTAGAGATTGTCGACAGTTGCGGTAGTTTCCCTAATGTACCTCTTCTTGGTACAAAGGGAGGAATTAACTACAATCCTGTTCTTGAACGACGACAACTTGGATATCCGATGAGGGATAAGCCAAATAATGTTCATCTGAGTGGTTTCTTCCTTAAAGAGGGAGAGGTTCATAAGGAAGCTAAAGAGGATATTTCAAAGCCTTGGCACCATATTCATATGAAGGGTAGAAAGGACTTAAGACCTAGAGGGGCCGTTTCTTTGGAGTCTTATCTTCAGTGGGTACAAGCAAGAGCCATCCAGTTGAAGATGTCGTATTCCTGTGAAGCACCCATGCCTGATATGTTTGTGAAGACAACTCATCCATTATTAGATGATGTGGAAGAGCTTTAGCTTGCCCTAGTCAGGATGCAGCAGGAAAAGGAAGCATGGAAGAATAAGTGTCAGACTTTAGAGGTGTCCTACCGAACAAACATGAAGGAGAAAGATGATCTGATTGAGATTCTCAAGAGTCGTGCTATAGAGATGATGGAGAGGAAAGAGGATTAATTTTCCTCTAGAGCTTCATCAGGACCTAGTTGCTCACTTCCTGACTCAGGTGATTGGAAAGAGATCACTGACAAGTATGCAGAAGAGAACAAGCGGTTGAAGGCTCAGATTGTAAGACTCACAGGGAAACGTCAGTGTGTGAAGTGATCTTCATCAGCTTTGCTTTCTTAGAATCTTAGATTCTTATCTTATCTAGTATTTGGGATTATTGAAACTTGTACTAAAAAAGTTGAAATCTGTTTTGGAGTTATTATAATAAGATTTTCAGTATTTCAAATGTGTTAGTACTTTGATATTTGCAAATTGTCTATAAATCTTTGAGTCCCTTGAATTATTAATAATAAAATAAATCATGTGCATTGCATATCATGCATCATATTTTACATACTTCTTGCATTTCTGTTCATAACCAGGTGTCTTACTAATCTTCTTTACTTCGTTCAGCAAGCTGTCTCACCAATACAATACCCGGGCCAATTTCAGAAGGAAGATAGATAATCTAGAATAAGAGAATCGCGAGCTGTGCGAAGAGGTTACTGCTCTGAAGGCCGGTATGGCTAATCTCACTTATTTTATGGAATCGTTGGTGGCTGCTCAGAATCAGCCACCACTTGCTCAACCTCAATAGACAACGGTTACTACTAAAGCTCCGAAAGTTCCTGTTTCTACTACTCCAGTTACTATTATTCAGAATCATATGCCTCAGGGTTACCCGTGGGGAATGCCAGAGAACGTCATGCCAGAAGGTTATAATCAAGATGCTCAGGTTGCTCCATTCGCTCAGGCTGCTGTTGCTGCTCCTACACTTCCTCTGGTGCATATTACTCCTGTTGCTAGAAATGAGATTCACTATACTGCCCCTCCTTTGGTGAATGATGTATCGTTTAATAATGGTGAAGTTTATTGCCCTATTCCTCCACCAAGTGAAAGCTTTGGTGTCTATGATCGAATGGATGATTTTCAGGATCAGTTTGATAAAATGCAGAAAGAGTTAAAGGCCCTTAGAGGAAAAAAATTGTTTAGGCAGAATGTGAATGATCTGTGTTTGGTTCCAAATGTGAAAATACTTGCGAAGTTCAAAGTACCAGAATTCGAGAAGTACAAGGGCAACACTTGTCCTCGTGGTCACTTAATGATGTATGTAAGAAGGATATCTACTCACACCGATGATCAACACTTGTTGATTCACTTTTTCCAAGATAGTTTTACTGGTGCAACATTGAAACGGTACATGAGCCTCGATAGTGCCAATATTCATACTTTCAACGAATTGGGTGAAGCATTTATTAGACAGTACAAACATAATATGGACATGGCACCTGACTGTGATCAACCCAGGGAAATGGTCCAGAAGGACAAGGAGTCATTTAAGAAATATGCACAGAGATGGTGTGAAGCAGCCGCCTAGGTGATTTCTCCAATGGAAGAAAAAGAGATGACAAAGATTTTTCTGAAGAATCTAGATGCTTTCTATTATGAAATAATGGTGGGAAGTGTGCCAAGTGATTTTATTGAGATGGTGGGCATGGGTGTTCATTTGGAAGAAGCTGTAAGAGAAGGTCGATTGACAAGCAGTGAAAATTCCAGCAGTACGAAGAAACCATCATACATATTTGTTAAAAAGAAAGAGGGAGAGACAAATGTTGTTATTCAAGAGAGAAGGGTTAATCCTCCTAGAAGAAATCATCAACGCCTCCAACAAGTTGCTTCGGTAACTCCAGTTATCAATACGGCTCCGACCATAGTGGCTTATCAAACACCAGCCCCTCAGGGAAATCAAGGGCAGAATCAGAGGAGAGCGCCTTTTGACTTTATCCCCATGAGCTATGCAGAGTTACTCCCAACATTGATTCAGAAACAATTGGTCCAAACCAGGCCATCCCCCGCTATATCATCACCTCTGCCTTGGTATTATAAGGAAGATCAGATGTGTGCTTTTCATCAGTGTGCACCAAGGCACAATGTGGAAAACTATTATCCCCCGAAATCGAAGGTACAAAAAATGGTAAGATCTGACCTTTTGTCCTTTAAGGATGTCAGCCCTAACGTAAAAGATAATCCTCTACCAAAGCATGGAGAGTAAATACTGTCAACATGGTTGCTGGTTGTCTAGGGGACTTCCGCATTTATGATATCAACTTAGTCAGGGGAGTTTTGGCGAAGATGCATGCATACCTTTGTGAGTTTAGTTACTATATGCATGACCATGCTAGTTGTGGTATATGCAGTACTGATATACAAGGGTGTGATAAGATAAAGGTTGATTTGTAGGAAATGATGGATGAAGGCCTCAGTCATATAATCAGGCATAGGGAAGTATACGAGGCAGAAGTGAATATGGTCTTCGGGTGTCCTGCAAATTTCCAGATCTTTGATCTGAACCATTTGAATGATGACTTGATGTAGTTGCACGTTACCTTATGCCACATAGACGGTCAGGTAGAACACCACTATGGATCTTGTTGGGTTTGGTGTGCAGAGATTCTCAAGGTTGTTCCCTTATGAAAAGAGGTATTCAGTTGTTATTGGATAATGGTACCATCAAGGTTTCAGGCCATATAGATGATTACCACGAGATTAATGCGATTGAAGATTGCTTGGATGAGATTGAGTCAGATGATGAATATGCTTCTGTAGAAGAATTATTTTCCTCGGACGAAGATATGTTCTCCAGTGATGATTCTGCGATGACCAAATGTCCCTAAGAAGGGGTCAACGTAATTGTGCCTTGTTTCAATGATTTCACCACTGTAGAGATTGAATACTGTAGCAAGCCAGTTGTTGCTCCATTAGTGATTTGCTTGTCGGGCCTTGTTCGTTACGAATCAGACAAAGTTGGACCATACAAGTACAATGCTACAATTCTAGAGGATGGTGTGGAAGTACCCATCCAGCCTTTGTCTAATGTCAAGAATATTGCTGATGCCAGTAGAGTGATCCTTAGTGGATGTGTTTTTGCACTGGTTATTCGAGGAAATGTTAGTGTCGATAAGAAAGTTGTCGAAAGTGTTGAAACTAAGAAAGCAACAGAAGAATCCAGTGGTGCTACCCTGGAGAAAAATGTGGGTGATATATTGAAGATTATCAAAATGAGAGACTACAGGATAGTAGATCAGTTATTCCAAACTCCTTAAAAGATATATATTCTGGCCTTACTGATGAATTCTTCTGACCATAGAGAATCCTTGATGAAAGTGTTGGATCAAGCCTTCATGGAAAGTGATATGCCGTTGGACCAATTGAGTAGTGTGGTAGGAAATATTACATCCTATAATAACCTAAGTTTATGTGATGACGAATTTCCTGACGAAGGAAGGAATCACAATATGGCTCTCCATATATCCATGAAATGTAAGAACAATTCATTATCAAATGTGTTGATTGATAATGGGTCCACCTTAAATGGCATACCAAGGAACACACTCATGAAGTTGAAGTATCAAGGAAATCCCATGCGCCTGAGTGGCATAATTATGAAAGCTTTTGATGGATCAAGGAAGTTTGTTATTGGGGAAGTGGATCTTCCTATTCACATAGGCCCACATTTGTTTCATATTACTTTCCAAGTTATGGATATTGTTCCCACTCTCAGTTATTTACTGGGACGACCATGGATACATGAGGCAGAGGCTGTCACTTCAACTTTGCACCAAAAGCCGAAGTTTGTGCGTGAAGGAAAAGTGGTTATCATAAATGGAGAGCAAGCATTGCTGATATCTCATTTATCCACTTTCAGTGTTGTAGAAGCATATGAAGCTGTTGTTGGAACTCAGTTCCAAGCTTTATCTGTTGATAATGTAAGGGAGAATGAGAATTATATGGCTTTATTCGAAGATGCTCAGCAGGTTGTGCGTAATGGCCCTAGTAAGGTATTGGGGCAGATTTTTGATCCGCCGGTGAACAAGAACATGACTGGTTTGGGATTTTCTGTGGATATTGGTAGAAGTGAGGACATGAAGCTGAAGTCTGCTTTGGGATACTATCAAGATATCTTTCATAGTGGAGGTTATCTTCATCCAACTGTGTCTAGGATCGACGCTATTGTGGAGGATGAAAAAGGGCAGGAAATGCCGAACTATGTGACGCATGGAGTCGGAGTCTGGAACTGGGTCACTATTAATGTTCTCTCTTTCATCCATGTATCAAAGTAATTTGTTTTTGTTAATCTTTTCAAAAAGCTTTCACTCTGCCCAAGGTGAAAGTTGATATTGTATGGGCTTATCTGTTTGGTTTGATCATTAAAGTCATCAATAAAAGTTGTCTTTGATTCTCAAAATTGTGTTTTTATTTTTATGTTTTTTCTTGGAAAAATGGTAATCAGAAAAAACCCTTTTGGAATAAATAATAACTGCAAATAAATCTGCATAATCATTTGATATATGTGTCAGTTTCTAAAAGCAATAATAAACCATATGTGCAAATTAATTAAAAAACCTGTTGAATACAATAACCCTGCACCCTCTCCCAACTTTGAATGTCCTGTGCATGTGGACGAAGAAGAAGAATACGATGAAATTCCAGAAGAGGTTTCACGGTTTCTCGAGCGCGAGGAAAATGAAATTCAACCGTATAAAGAGCCGTTGGAGATAATCAATTTGGGTCAAGATTGGAGCATTGCTGCATCCCAATGTAAAGAGCAATTTGATTGAATTGTTGAAATAGTATGTGGACGTCTTTGCTTGGTCATACCAAGATATGCCTGGTTTGGATATGGATATTGTGGAGCATCATTTGCCTCTAAATTTAGAGTGCCTACCAGTCAAGCAGAAATTGCGAAGAACTCACCCTGATATGGCAGTGAAAGTTAAAGAAGAAGTTTTAAAGTAGATTAATGTAGGTTTTCTAGTGACATCAGTGTACCCTCAGTGGATTTCTAATATTTTCCCAGTACCAAAGAAAGACGGAAAATTTCACATGTGCGTTGATTATATAGATCTAAATAAAGCTAGTCCAAAAGATGATTTTCTATTACCACATATTGATATGTTGGTTGATAGTACAGAAAAATTCAAAGTATTCTCGTTCAAGGATGAATTTTCAGGATATAATCAAATAAGAATGGCCCTTGAAGACATGGAAAAAATAACGTTTATCACACCCTGGGGAACATTCTGTTACAAAATGATGCCTTTCGGGTTGCAGAACGTTGGTGCAACGTGCCAGAGGGCTATGACAACCTTATTCCATGATCTGATGCATAAGGAAATTGAGGTGTATGTTGATGATATAATTGCTAAATCCCAGACGGAAGAAGGGCATATAGAAGATTTGTTGAAATTGTTTCAGCATTTGAGAAAGTTATGTCTCCGCTTGAATCAAAATAAATGCACCTTTGGTGTCTGATCAGGGAAATTGGTAGGTTTCATTATCAGCCAAAAAGGAATTGAAGTTGATCTGATAAAGTCAAAGCAATTCAAGAAATGCCAGCGCCAAGAACTGAAAAGCAAGTTAGAGGCTTCCTTGGGTGTTTGAATTACATTTCTAGATTTATTTCCCATATGACTGCAACATGTGAACTGATCTTTAAGTTATTAAAGAAAGATCAAGGTTGTGTGTGGATAGGTGATTGCCAAAGGGAATTTGAAAGTATTAAAGAGTATTTTATAGAACCTCCTATCTAGCTCCCGCCTATTGAAGGAATACCATTGATCATGTATCTGATGGTGTTAGATAATTCTATGGGCTGCATTTTGGGACAACAAGATGAAACAGGAAAGAAGGAATATGCCATTTACTATCTCATCAAGAAGTTTATTGACTGTAACTCACATTATTCTATGCTGGAAAATACATATTGTGCTCTAGCCTGGGCGGTAATGTGGTTGCGGCAATATATGTTGAATCATACTACTTGGTTGATTTCCAAAATGGATCCAATTAAGTATATTTTTGAAAAGCCTGCTCTTACTGGGAGAATTTCCCATTGGCAGATGTTGTTGTCGGAATATGATATTGAGTATCATACTCAAAAGGATATAAAAAGCAGTGTATTGGAGAATTATCTTGCTCACCAACCGGTGGATGATTATCAATCTGTTAAATATGATTTCCCTAATGAGGATCTTATGTTTCTGAAAGTAAAAGATTATGATGAACCATTTCCTGAGGAAGGTCCTAATATCGAATCTCGTTGGGGCATGGTATTTGATGGAGTTGTGAATGCTTATAGGAAAGGAATTGGTGTTGTGATTATCACTTCTCATGGATTACACATTCCTTTTAGGGCAAGGCTGACATTTGATTGTACCAATAATATGGCATAGTATGAGGCTTGTATCATGGGTCTCGAGGAAGCCATTGATCTCAAAATTAAAGTTCTAGATGTGTATGGTGATTCAACTTTGGTAGTAAATCAGATTAAAGGAGAATGGGATACTCGTCACCCTGGCTTGATCCCTTACAAAGACTATTCTAGAAGATTATTACCTTTCTTTAACAAAGTTGAATTCCATCATATTCCTAGAGATGAAAATCAGATGGCGGATGCTTTGGTAGCTCTGGCTTCTATGTATCAAGTGAATACTTGGAATGGTGTCCCTCGCACCGTAGTGTGACGTTTGGATAGACCAGTTCATGTGTTTACGACAGAAGAGATGTTAGATGAGAAACCTTGGTATTATGTTATCAAGAATTTTCTCCAGACTCGCGAATACCCGGCTGGTGCGTCAAATAAAGATAGAAAGACATTGAGAAGGTTGGCAGGCAGCTTTTTCCTCCATGAAAATGTGTTATACAAAAGAAATTATGACATGGTCTTGCTCAGATGCATGGATAGACATGAAGCAGACATGTTGATGCATGAAGTCCACGAATGTTCATTTGGGACTCATGCCAATGGACATTCGATGGAAAAGAAGATGCTTAGGGCAGGTTATTATTGGCTGATAATGGAATCTGACAGTTACAAATTTTCAAAGAAGTGCCATAAGTTCCAGATTTATGCTGACAAAATTCACGTGCCTCTGACACTTCTCAATGTTATTTCTCCCCCATGGCCTTTCTCTATATGGGGTATTAACATGATTGGAATGATTGAACCCAAGGAATAGAATGGACATCATTTTATCTTGGTGGCAATTAACTTCTTCACTAAATGGGTGGAAGCAGCTTCATATGCTAATGTTACTAAGCAGGTAGTAGTGTGCTTTATCAAGAACAATCTTATATGTCGGTATGGTGTGCCAAGCAGGATTATCACCGACAATGGCTCGAATTTAAATAACAAGATAATGACAGAACTTTGGGAAGAATTCAAAATTGTCCATCACAATTCATCTCCCTACAGGCCAAAGATGAATGGGGCTGTTGAAGCTGTTAATAAGAACATCAAGAAGATCATCTAGAAAATTGTTGTTACTGATAAAGCTTGGCATGAGATGCTCCCTTTTGCTTTGCATGGATATTGTACATTCGTCCGCACTTCAACAGGGGAAACCCTAATCTCTCTTGTGCATGGTATGGAAGCAGTGCTCCCTGTCGAGGTTAAGATTCCCTCTTTATGTGTGATAATGGAAACCAAGTTTCCAGAGGCTGAATGGGTCCATAATAGGTTTGACAAATTAAATTTGATAGAAGAAAAGAGAATGATAGCCTTGTGTCATGGTCAGTTGTATCAGAAGAGAATGAAGAAAGCTTTTGATAATAAGGTCAAGCCTCGTGATTTCAGAGAAGGCGACCCTGTGCTCAAGAAGATCATGTCTTTTAATGCTGATTCTAGGGGAACGTGGACTCCTAATTTTGAAGGCTCATATGTTGTCAAGAAAGCCTTCTCTAGTGGTGCATTGATTCTTGAAACTATGGATGGCGAGGAGTTCCCACATCCCGTGAATACTGATGCAGTCAAGAAATACTCCGCCTAAAGAAATAAAAGAATAGCTCGCTAAGTTTAAAACCTGAAAGGTAGGCTTAGGAAAAAAAGGAGCGTTTCGGTAGGCTGAAAACCTGAAAGGGAGGTCTAGGAAAAAATTAGAGACATAAACAGAATAAATTCTTCCCGCTAGGTTGAAAACCCGCAAGAGCAACCTAGGAAAAAGTTAAGGATTTCTTGGAAAGTAACTACATCAGACAAGACTGGATCATTGAAGCAACAATCTTCTTGGATCCTCACCACTCTTCAACTGAAGTCGCTGTTCAGGAATTCAAAGTTGTTAGGGAGAATAGTGGTCATTGTATTTCAATATATCTTTTCCAATATATTACCATTTTCCAAACTTTGTAATCATCTATGGAGTCTAGCCATTTGCAGACTACCATTCTATTAATAAAGTTTGAGCTTTTATCCAAATCTTTGCAATTCTTATTTTATTCTACTTACAAAGACTTCATTTATTATTGATAGTAATTTTCAAAGCAAACAGATTAAATAACAAAATTGTTTTTTGAAAAGAATTTACAAATTACTTCTTGCTTTAGATTTTATGACTCAAGGAGAACAAAAATAGTGACTCCAAGGATGGACGAACTCTGAAATTTTGGAAGTATGAATTCTCCAGGAAGGCTCTTTCATGTCACTTTTGTTGGAATGAGTATGATCTTCTTGTGATTCTCAGATAATTGAAGATGATACCAATGGATATGCGGTGCGGTGTTGTGTTTGTGATCCTGTTTTCCCCATTCAAGTCTTGTTTCATTTTGATTTCGGATTTGCATGTATGAAGTCTCTGTCCCAGATTCCCAAGTAAGGTCTTTGCTCACAAGATGGAAGCCTCTTCCCTTTTGAGTGCTAAGTTGGAATCAATTTCAAAACATCGCCCTTTGTAGTGCTAGCATTTTTGTTGTTGTTTGTTTCCTAGGAAATCAGACAAGGGTAATGTCTTTTCTAAGAAGTATTGAAGCAGTTGTCAACTTTTTGGGTTTTCTCCCACCAAGTGCTGGGTTTGATTTAAAATCCCCATGAGTTTGATTTCTTGCTATAATGTTTGATTTTCTTAAATCCCCAAGAAAAGCTGAGATAATGTATCTCTCTGAAAATTGTTGTCCCCATGAGGTTTCATAATTTCTCCCTAGCTAAGTTGGTGTAGTCCTCACTCTCAGTATTGAAGAATTTATCTTGGGTTCCCCTCGATGATGTGGTGTTTCCCTCCCCGATGAAGTTAGTACGAGGTCCCCAGTTGATATCTCGACAATGTGGTTTTCATATACCCTGTTGAAATCAGCATTGCAATCCCCAGTAGATGTACAGACGTTGAAACATTTGTTTTCCACATTGAAGTTTGTGTGATATTCCCCGGTGAAGCCTAGAGGAGGATGTTATATCCTTGTATCTACACTGATTTATTGTTACAATGTAATTATTTTCGGATTATGTTCCTTCCCAGTGAAGTTAAGCCCTGAAATGGGAATTTGTTTCCTCAGTTGGTGCTTACGTTCTTATGACATTTTCATCTTGGATGTGATTTAGGCGAGTATTGACTTTACCCAAGTTGTTTTTGTATGGTTATCCCCACTGTTATATGATTGTTTTGTCAGAATATACATGATAACATTCATACATTCATACATACATCATGCATAGTTGAATTTAGAAATTCATTGCTCATTTGCATTCATTATTATTTTGTTGGCATATTACTCTATTTGCAGACTTATGTTATCTTCTCTCCAATATAATGTCAACCTTAAGCATAAAGTGTATATTCTTTCAATTTCCCAACTGAGTTATCCCTCGTGGAAAATATTTGCTTTAACCTTCCTGTATAGCTCTTTGTACGGATAGAAAGTGGTTCCCTCTAGATTTTATTTCTCATGAGCTGTTATTTTGGTTGACTGATTCATTCTGGTTTATTTATGGTTTAAATTTATGGTCCCCAACAATATTATTATTTTGATCTCGGCAAGCTTTGAGCCCTAGTTTGAGAATGTGCATTTATTTCGCACGTGAAGATTTTATCTCCCCAACAGGAGTTTATTGGCATTTCCCTGGGAAGTCCTATTACTTTCCTCAGGAAATCATTATGGAAATTCCTTCTCTTAACAGCAAGTGACAAGTCTCTTTATTTGAGCAACCTGTACTTCCCCAGTAAATCTATCAGTTCCTAGAGAAGATTCAGATTTGTTACTCTAATGAATGGTAGCCTTGTCATTATGGAAGGTAGTTCATTGTTGAGATTTGTTACTCCAATGAATGGTAGCCTTATCATTATGGAAGGTAGTTCTTTGTTGATATTTGTTACTCTAATGAATGGTAGTCGTTTCATTATGGAAGGTAGTTTGTTGTTGAGATTTGTTACTCCAATGAATGGTAGCCTTGTCATTATGGAAGGTAGTTCATTGTTGAGATTTGTTACTCCAATGAATGGTAGCCTTGTCATTATGGAAGGTAGTTCTTTGTTGAGATTTGTTACTCCAGTGAATGGTAGCCTTGTCATTATGGAAGGTAGTTCATTGTTGATAATTATTACTCCAATGAATGGTAGCCTTGTCATTATGGAAGGTAGTTCGTTGTTGAGATTTGTTACTCCAATGAATGGTAGCCTTGTCATTATGGAAGGTAGTTCGATGTTGAGATTTGTTACTCCAATGAATGGTAGCCTTGTCATTATGGAAGGTAGTCCGTTGTTGAAGTCTTTTTCCGGGTAGTCTCGTCATTATAGGAGATAGTTCGTCATTGAGATTATATTACTCTAAAGAAATTCATTTGTTTCCAGTCATGAGTACTGGCTGCTTGCCTCAATATTGGTATTTACTGGTATTATCTTACCACTTCTTTCCTCAGTCGGTCGACATTACTTTTTTGCTATCTCCTCAGTGAGTGGATAGTTCACAGTCATCCGACGATCACTATTATCCTTTACCTTCTCTCCTCAATATTTGAGTTGATGACGCCTTATCTCCTCTTTGGGCTTTACCCCAATAGAGTCGGGTCACTTGTTCACTAGTGATTTATTTTCCTGGTCAGGTTTTTCTTATGATCCCTGTTTTTATTTGCTACATCCCCATTGATGTCTTGTGTCTCTCTTTGAATTTTTTCATTGGCATTCATAATAATAAGCATTGTATGGCATCTTAGGGCAAAAAATATGGCTTGTTTTATATTTAAGTATCTTCAATCGCATCGACAGAAAGATTTTAAACTTTGCACCTCTGGATAGAAGACACTTAAATAAGGACAACTTTTGTACCCCAATTTTTCCCCTACGATTCCTCTATCATATCATATCAACTCAATCACAACAATATCACACTAGGGCTTAGTTCTTCTCATTATCTTTAGCTTTGTCTATGAGGGATCACCAAGCACCTTGACTTATATTTTGTGATCATCTATGTTTTATATTGATTAACTTTTAACTAATAAATACAATGAATGTTTGCCCTAATTGTTGATATTATAGGTGAAAGCACAACACACTCCATCAAGTTGATCTACATGTTCATGAGTTTTTTCCATGTCTTCTTCAACAAAGCTTTATTGAGATTCAAGCTTCACCATCGAAGGTGCTTTGAAGTAATATCATGACAAGGATTATTATAATTCATCATGCCTCAAGTTGTCAAAGATAGTTCAAAGATGTAAGGGTTGATTGAAGAAGTTTGACCTAATTGGGTAAGTCCTTGATTTTCTTGATCACAAGTGAATATCCCCCTCAATTATTAATATTTGGAAGTGGTTATTGTTTCTATGGTTTCTTATTATCATCCTCAACAACTTCTATTTACATGAAAAAATTATTTGTGCAAGAAGCTTTGTCAAAACTGAAAAGAGTTTCCAAGGCATTTTGTTGCTCTAGGAGGTAGGGTTTTTAAATTAAAAGGGAAATATCTTTCTCATCTTTTGGTATTTTTAAGTGATTCCAAAAACATGCTTCTCTTCAAAGGGTTATCAAAAAATCACTTCAAAAGTTTCAAGAAAATTTTGTGTGGAGGATAGCTAATGATGAAGAAAGATTGCAAGTCCTCTAGATAAGCCATCAAATTCCCTTATGGGACTTCAAAAGATCATAACTTGGTCAACTTTTATCTTCTTGATCCAATTATTTTTCCACAATGATCTTAAAGATGTGAACTTCAACTCCTCTTTTATTTTCTAAGCTTGAAAAAGGATGGAAGATGCCCTAAGGATGAAAAAGATTATAGGTCATCTTATGAATTTTCACCAACTTCACCAAGTCATAACTTTCTCACTTTTTTGAGATTTTAAATGGTTCAAGTCTCAAAATTTCATTCAAGAGATCTACTTCATGCCATATTTTTTTGCCAAGAGCAAATCTCAAATGGAAGGCCATGTTTAGATGCAAAACATTATAGGTCACTTTGGAAGAAAAAACATAGAAATTTTCTAAGTACAAAAGTCAACCTCATTTTCTCAACTTTGACTCATCACAACTTTCAGCTCAAGCATCCCTTTGATTTAATTCTTTGCACATTGTAAAGTTGGTGATCTCATATTTCCAATGCATCAAGAATCAATTCTCAAGGTTTCCTAAATAATGCATACCATTGATTTGAATATGGTACCTTGAAACTAAAGTTTTCTCCAAAGTCTGAATTTGAAATCCTTGATTTGGCTTCTGAACACAAAATTTCAGCGTGTTTTTACTACTAATCATGTTTAATGAACTTTGAGAAGTGATTAGCACATTGAAACGCAAGCTTTGGTTCAGTTTTGAGAAAAATATATGTCACACTTTTCATGTTTGCAACTTCACACGATTTCCCTCCAAACTTCATCACTTCACATGCTTAAGCATTCCATTAGCTTCCCTATAAATAGAGGGTCATACCTCATTCATTTTCTAAATCTTAGCGAGCCAGAATCACTTTGTCAAACTTCCTCTTGAACCCACTGTTCTGCAACTTTGAATTGGCTTTTACAGCTTTCCTCAATCCATTTTCTTTGTCAATTTATCATCCTTGAACCTCATTGAAGCTAACAGAAGAAGAATCAAGCTCTAAGACTTCCTAAATTATGTTAGCCAAGTCAAGTTTCAGAGCTATGAAATTGAATTTCAATAGGTAGATTCCTTCACCAATTCTCTCAAACTTTGATATTGTAATAAAGCTCTCATCATCGCGATTCTAGTCGCAAAATTTGTTTTTAACTGGATGTGCATTTTGGCCATGAATTTTCAAATCCCTTTTCAAATCTTTCCTTCCAAAATGACAGAGTTACACCTTACATAAATTTTTCGCGAGGGTACCATTGGAATCGTCTTAAATAGACGAAGCAAATGGTACCAGTCTCAAGCTCTAATTTTACCATTTCAGAGACCTGCAAATCTGTGTGGCTGGAGGATGAAGATGACCAAACTGTCATCTCTCAGCCAATGATAATGTGTCATTTGTTTTTTTAAAATCTGATTTAAATAATTGATTCAATGCTTTATTTACTTAAGACCATGATATGCATAGCGTGTCTAATCCATTGGATTAGCCTACTAACGCGTTTTAACTTTCATCCATTGGTCCATATATTTTAGACTAAATTTTATTTCGGATTTTTATATTTTAATTATTTTAAATTTCAAAAAATCATAGAAAATTTATTTCTGACACAAAAATTATGAAACAATTCACAAAAATATTTTCAAGTATTCTCTATTTGATTTTTATTTTTCAATAATTTTATTTTCAAATTTGATATTTTTTATGATTTTTTATTTGTTTTGACTTGTTTTTAATTTCTTAAAAATACTTTTTCGCATTTTTAAAATCTGAAAAAAAATTCTTCAATATCATTTTCATTGTTTATAATTTTCTGAATTTTTTTAGAATTTTATTCCTACTTCTACTATTTTTGATTGTTTTTATACTTATTTGAGTAGTTTTAATTAGTTTAAAAATAGTTTCTGACTTTAAAAAAATCACCAAAAATTTTATAAAAATATTAGAGCTCATATTTTATTTTTCTATGGTCTCGTTGAGTTTTTCTTGAATGTTTTAAATATAGTTGCTATTTCCCCCTTTTATTTTCATTAAAACCATTTTAAAAAATCTTTTTCTTTATTTTTTAAATACAATTTTATTTTGTATATATTCTGGCTGATCTTGAACTATGTGATTTTGATCATGAGCTTCATTAACATCATTGGATCCTGGGTATTGAGTTTAACTCCACCAAAATAGATGGATGATTTTAATGATGGCTTGATTAAATTTTTGGTTCAAATATGGTGTAATCCTTATCCCTTCCCTCTTCATCTCTTTCTCTTCTTATTGTGTCACATGTTATAAGAGGATGATATACATATCATCTCTCCAAATATATGACACATAAGTTGTTATTGACCAGCCTCAAAATAGGTGCGACTTCTATATAAGTCCACTTACGATTGCTTAACATAGCGCTAAATTTTGTCGCGATTCGAGAAATGGTCATTTGTGGCCCGAACCCATGTTTGTAAGCCCAAGTATGTTAATTTGAATCCTTTGATCCAATAACCTTGAGATTCATTGTTAGGAGGCTTTGGTCTTATCGATCCTCTAATGAATCTTCATAAGCTTTGGTGTAAGTGAATCACTTAAACATCGTTGATCATTCATTGTTGCCTTGAGAATTTTAAATGAATGATATACTTGACAAAAAGCAAATGAAACTTGGTGTTGAGAGGATTTGAATTTATCAATCTTCTAATGAGTTTCAAATACAAGTTTCAAGATGGTCATTCAACTAACCTCTAATTTCTAACAATTGACTTTACTTTGTGATTTTACTTTATGCTTTTACTTTATGCTTTTACTTTAAGCACATTTATTTTAGCATTTACGTTTCATGCTATTTTCATCTTTGCTCACTTGAGCATTTACTTTTATGTCATTTTTATTTTGCTCTCTTGAGCCTTTCCTTTCTTTTTGAAGATACCTAATAATCAACTTGAACCATAAAAAACTTTAATGTTACTTGGACTAATTGTTTACTACTCTTTGCATTATGGAGTGTTGGACTTCTTGGACATAGGATTAGAGACCTTGATCTAACTTGAGACCTTGTGATCTCAACTGTTATTTTGTCAGAAGTTCTTGGGGTTTACCCCGAGACATTGGGTTTTTTGTGTGTGTGCGGGTTACTGTGATTACATGCATTATTTGTAATCGAGAATTCATCTGTATACAATCGTTACTCTTCCCAATTTTTGTGAAGACTTAATGTAATTGAAGCTTGGTTTTCTTAAGAGGTTTATTATCTTTGCTTATTTGGTTTCAATCCAAAGGATGGGAATTCTAAATTGACTCATTGTTTTAAGTGTTGGCTTCTTGTTGGTTAGATGGTTCTTTTCCCTAGCTTATACCTTATGCTTTAGGATAGTCCCTTCATCTCCTCCCATTTACTTTAATTTCAAAAATCTTCTCCCTCCTTTTGAAAACTCTTCTTGTTTTAAAACTTGAACCGCTTTAATAATAAACTTGGACTTAGGTCCATGCATTTTCAAAAATATTTTCTTAATTAAACTTTAATCAACTTAATAATACCTTGACATTTTTGTGAGAAGACTAAAAGTCAATCAATCTCATTCTAACTATTTAGCAACTTTGTATTTTTACTTTAAAATTTCCTCAAAAGATTATACTCTTGTCAATCCTTGTAGTGATTCGAGCTATTATACTTCTACAATATGTAGTGAAGAGAGATATTTCCCACTTAGGTGTTGAGTGAAGCTTTGTTGATTTTAAAATCCAAGCTATACCTTCCACTTTGAGATGGCGTAAATTCTCCTTTTTCATAATTGTGGGTAGTTAGTATGTTCTTCCACTTGGATACAACGATGATATCTTGTATTTTAAAATTAACCAACACACATGTATTTTAAAAATTTTAAAGGTGAACTACGAGTACCCTAATCCCCTATTGCACGGAAGGTGGTATGTAGGCACAAAAGGTTCGCAACCGCGGAGGGTGCAAAAACTGTTAAAAAATACTTCTTTTCTCATCCCCACAATCTTTTTTATACAACTTTTATAGCCAAAATACAAAAAATTTCAAAGAGGTTCCTGCGGAGTACCGTAGATGTTCAAGGTGCTAATACCTTTCCTTTGCATAACCAACCCCCGAACTTAGATTCTATCCCCCTCTTCTTTGGTTATTCGCTCTTTTCCCATTCCTTTGGAAATAGTAAAGCATGGTGGTGATTTTTAATTTGATCTGTGCGAGTCAAGTCAATCTAATGCCTTCATCTCAACATTTCTACCGCTACAATATGATGTTATGATGTTATGATGTTATGATGTTATGATTTCATGTTCGAACAGCTAATCAAACACAAACAAAGCACACAAGGCCTTAGGTTCAGGCTTGCATGGGATTTGTAGGTAAGTACCCTCTTGAAATTTAGTTGGCTCAATATGTCTTAAAGAAGTAACCAGGTTCTAGGGATCTCAATATCACTGATTTTTCCCACAAGTTTCGTCTAGCATGGCAACTGACTTTCCACCAAATAAAACTCGAGATTCGAATCTCAATGAGTGTAGTATCGAGTATCAACCAACTTCGAACTGCACCAAAGCCGACTATCTCACTACCTTCTAATGGCTAAGTTGGGTCAATTAAGGTTCTAAGGTCAGTTAGTGATTATGACACAACGCGTCAGCCTAGTATGCTCCCTAATTGACTCGAGGGATACCAGTACAAACCAATGTATCGCACTAACATAGCCATCACATCAACCATATCGGTATACACCGTATAGTTCCCATGATCTATTGCTACTTACCTAAAATTTCCCCCACATTTGGTATATGATATTTGCAAGAAATAAAACCCAAGCAACCCTTTAAAAATAAAGTAGACAAATCAAATAAGGAAAGCATTTAAAAGTGATCTAACTCTAAGGTAACCCCACTTTTAGTTTTCCCCAGCAGAGTCGCTAGTTCTGTAATACGGTGGGAGAACTGACTTGGTTTTTTATTTTATCGCAAATGTTGTGGATAGCAAGAGTTTCCACTGACTTTTATTTTATCCAACATGGAAAGGGTGAAAAGAACAGGAAAGACCTTCGAGAATTTTGAGTTCGGGGGGTAGGTTATGAAAAGGGAAGTTTTTAGCACCCTTTTAATTCGTAGTTATCTACGAGCTCTTAATCGCTTAGCTCACTTTGTTTGAAACGATTTGTGTTCGTGTTTTGAAAATATTTTGAAAAATGCCTAACTACGACAACTTTGTAATGATTCTTGTGTCGTTAAGAAAGCGTACAAAGTGTTGTTTTTGAAAATATTTCCGAATAAAAGTGTTTCTGAAAATGTTTTGTTTTTGAGAGCAAGCGATTAACAGTATTCTACCATTAATCAAAAGTCTTTCTTGTTATTTTCCTCCTCCTTAGATAGCATTATCCTACCATTAGTTAGTAGGAAGCCCTATCATTGGATGTGAAGGGACAAGCGAGGGTCATCGTACAGTCATCGAAGGCAAGTTGTAGAAACGCTTTAGCAATTATCATTTAAGGGACTAGATCATTTACCAAAGGTAACATCGAAAGGGTCATCGAGGGACTACGATATTTATTTTCGAGGGACTTTGGTAAAGCGTCCCCACATTCGAGGGACATGACTGCTTTTATTCGAAGGCAACAAGTAGGATTACCCTAGAGGTGAGTGTGTAAAAAGTGATTTAATTCAGTTATTTTATCTTGATTTGGGTTTTCTACGATTATTTTTATGTCTTGCCATACAATCCTATTAAACTAGACAGTTATAAGGAAAGTAGTAAAAGCAGAAAATAAAGGTCATACGCTATTACAAAGCTTTTGGGAAGGGGGTACAAACCACAACATCGGGGGAAAAGGAAAGTAAAAACCCTAATTTAAGCTATTACATACTGTAGCAGATACATGATTGGAAAAAAAACTAAATGCGAAAGTAACAGAGCACGCGAAGATTGTAAAAAAGGGAGAGAGATGGAAAAATTGTCTTGTGATCGTTTTTTATCAAAAAGAGTTTTGATAACTATCCTAAACACTATTTAGTTTTGATCAGGAAAAAATATTTATTAGTTAAAATAAAAACTAAATGACCTAATTATTTTTAATTAAGAAAAGAAATAGATTAAAAACCCTAAGTTGATTTTTAAATAATGAAACCCTAAAAAATTATGTTAAATTAATATTAAATAACAAAAACAAGTAAATTAACTTAATTAATTAAAAAGGAAAATTAATTTTAGTTAACTTAATTAAAAAATCCTAAGTCTAAATTAATGTTAATTTTAATTTTAAAAAGGAGTTAATTATGCTAATAAAAAGGTTAAAGAAAAATAATAAAAAAAAGAATGGGCCTGTTGTAAAAGCAAACCGGAGGTGTGAGAAACAGGAATTACTAGGCCCAAATAGCAAGCCCATACGCCTGCCTAAGATCCAGTGTGTTGGTCCAAGTAGGTTAACCGTGGTCGTGTAGATCTGGGGCGTTAGATCTAAGATTGTGAAGATTTGATGGTGATGAGGTGAGAGTGTATGGTAAACGCATTGTACTGGCTCGTGTAAGATCTGTAAACAAGAAAAATATGTGACAAAAAATAAAAGTACCAGGGGCAGGGATCGAACCCGTGCCCTGGTACACTAACGCTCTAACATGCACGCTTCTACCGATGGGTCGGCTTTACATCCATTCATATAAATCAGTCCATAAAAATAAATATAAACATGATTATATTGGTCGGAGAGGCACCAGAGCCCTAGCTTCAGTCATCTTCTCCGGTAGACTTCTTCCACTAAACCTATAAAATATAAAGCATTAGTGATCCAAAAACATCCCATCCCCCTAAATTAAGGGCTGAAATTTAAAAAAAAAAAATGCTTTTCGTGGGCTAAAACTGGTTGGTTTAAGGGCTACGAAGCAAACAAGGCCGATCAGACCAAACATGGTATTTTTTGTTTCATCGTGCATGAGACCCTTATGATGGTCTAGACCTGTTCAGATACACCTCAGGAGCATGTTAGTGATATTAACACAGTTTTAAACAAAGAAAAATTAAAAAAATAAGAATTTTCAAGAATGTTAAATCGATTATTCCATGCGATAAAGTTTCACGTGTTTTGGAACATCAAAACCAACCCAACCTTACTCCGTGGGATTTGAAATTCTGGCTGCAGATACTCAATGTCAAGTTCACTGTTGTGACACCGTATCTGACTTTCTATAAGACAGTAAATACAAAAACAGTAAAGAACACAGTCAATTGTTTACCCAGTTCAGTGTGCAACAACACCTACTCTGGGGGCTACCAAGCCAGGGAGGAAATCCACTATAAGAGATATTAATTCAGGAATAAACCAACCAGTTTATCTCCTTCACTTAAGACCTACCCAATGCAACTTCAATCTAAGTACAACTTAAACCTGAGTTCCTACTCACTCCCCCTCAATCACAGCAGTGATACTTAAAACAATTTACTAAAGAATTACTGAAGACACTCTTCAGAACATACACTTGATTATGCTTCACAGCTTTTTAATCAAGCAACACAAACACCCTTGCTTCACAGCTTTGAGTGATACATAAACCTAACTTGACTTTTCTTCAAAGCTTTAGTCAAGAGACACAAAACACTCTTGCTTCAAAGCTTTGAGTGATACAAAACCCTTACAATTAAAACCTATTCCAAGTCACTTATCACAATGATACTTGCTTGGATTACAATAGTTAAAACTATACAGCTCCTAAATGATCTTCTGTCAAAAAGGATGAATTCCAAACAGCAGCCCTGTTGAATATATAGCAGCTATTGCTTCAGTTAGGGTTTCCACAAAAAGCTATGGTTAATTTCGTTTGACCTTAAGACTTGGTCACAAGACTTTATCAACCAGGTTAGGGTTGAGCTAGGTTAACCCAAAGTCCACAAGAGATTCTGTTCTGGAAAGAATGAGTCATCTTCCTGAAAAATCTCAGAATTAACCAAACTGCATAACTGCTAAATCAGAACAGGATGTCTTAACATTTGTTATGACATCAGAATTCTTGTTTACTGATTTTGGTAAATGTGATCATTTTGCAAAATTCTTAGATACACTCATAAACAGCAACACCTGTATGCCATTATTTTTCTGCAAAGGTACCTAATAAATCAGAACCTAATAAACTAGAATGTTATGACATCAGTCATGACATTCACACACCTGGTTTTACCAAAAATGCATGCCAATAACTAAACACCTACAAACTCCCCCTTTGGCAGATTTTTGGCTAAAGCCCCTAAGCAATCAGAGAGTAGATAGCAGCAGAATAAATATGACTGCAGAAAAATAAAATGTATATCAAGCAATTAACCACAGAATAACCACAGAATATCTCCCCCTCTTTAGCCACAAATGGGCCAAAGATACAAGTACTTAAATGTTATACAGTCATCTAGAAAAAGTAACAAAAACAACAACTAAAATCTGAAAACACTTACAAACTCCACCAGGAACCAGCATCAACTCCACCAACCTTTAAGCGCTGTCACCTTCAGAGGAGCTACTTTCTTCAGTATTGTGTTGATCTTCAGCAGCACCCTTTTCCCTTCTGTTTCCTTCAGCCTCCTCCTGTTCTAACCTGGCAATTAGGTTTTCTAGAGTCTTTTTCCTAGTCTCCAGCTCTTTGCAGGTCTCTTTTAATACATCTATAACATCAGATGTTTTGGACTGAGTCTTTACAGATGATGTCTCAGCTGATGTTATAACAATATCAGGAACATGAGATCCCTGAAAAAGCTTGTAGTGTAACCCAAGAGCAGGAGCTCTTTTGCAAGCAGTATCTCTTGCCACCAGGATATCAGGGTATTTTGCAAGGATAATTCCACAAAGGAGGGAGGGAAAGGCAATAGGCCTTTGACAGCATAACTACCAGCATGTTTTAAAGTTTGTTCAAAAATATACCTGCCATAGTCAAATTCAGTCTTGGTTCCCACAGCATAAATAAATCTCCTCAATCCTGTGGAGATAGTTGATTTATGGTTTGTAGGGACCCAGTTGGCTGCACCAATCTTGTGCAGGATGGCAAATTTCATGCTTAGTTTGCTGGAATTCAGCTTGCCTTTCAAGGGCCAGCACTTGACTTGTCTTGCTGTGATGGTTTGGCATACTTCATTGTCAGTGACTTCTAATTCAGGGCAAGCCTCATTTGATCATCCAAGAAATTTGTTAATTTCTGATGGAGAGAAATTAACCCTTCTTCCTCTAACATAGACACATTCAAAGTCAGCTGACCTTCCATCAGCACATTCATCAGACAAGTTAACTATGAACTCCTTGACCAGATTTTCATAGCACTTGGTAAATTTTACCACAGTCTTCATCAGTCCAGCAACTTTAATCAGGTCCATGACTTCCTTGCAATCCATGGCACCATTGTTTAGCTCTCTTTCTAAAGCTATTCTCTTCAAGCAAACATACTTCCATCTGTTGGCATTGTCAGGGTGGTGAAAAGAGATGTTGTCTGTTGGGACTTCAGGAACTCTAGCCATTTTGCTGGAAGGGAGTTTCCTTCTGATAGGAATTTCTTCAGCATCAATTTCAAACTCTGATTCCTCATCAGAATCAAAAGACTCAGGTTCTTTTCTCTTCTTTGTAATTGGTTGTCTTCCAGTATGCACTTGGGCTATCACCTTCCCTTTGGACAGACCAGTCTTCACAGATTCTACCCCAGTCTTGCCTTCAGACTTGGTTTTCTTATCAGCAGGTTTCTCTTTGGTCATACATTTTGTAGCATTCTGATTACCCTTTCTTTTCATCATTCTCCTAGCTATGCTAGGGTTTATATTGGCAATTAGTTCATTGTCTGAGTATTCCTCATCCACATCAATAACAGGTGGATCAACAGTCTTCTCTGAAGGGTTCTGAATATCATCAAGGATTTCAGATGATTTCTGAATGTTGTCATTTGGTGTCACAACATTCTCAGAGACATCTGCATTTGCTTCAACATTTGGGCTTGCTGATTCTTGATTTAGTGGAACAGAAATCCCCGGTACAGAGTGGTTTTCACTCAGTATTCTTGTAACAAGCCTAGCAATTGCTTGATGTACTTGAGCTGATCCTTCCCTATTTGGTACAGAAGATGAATGATGAGAAGGATTACCGGAAGCAGTAGCTTGAGATCTTCCTGCATGCCTTGTTCTCAACTTTTTGACTTTGGAGGGGTTAGTTCCCATTTCTCTAAGAGGAGTAATCTCCAGGACTTCAGAATCTATGCATGTGGTGATTGCTCGAGAATCTTGGTCAGATGATGAAGATGAAGTGGTCGCCTTGGTTGAAGATGATGTTTGAGACATTTTGATTGACTTAGA
The DNA here is from genome assembly GCA_948472305.1 of Vicia faba. NCBI lineage: Eukaryota > Viridiplantae > Streptophyta > Magnoliopsida > Fabales > Fabaceae > Vicia > Vicia faba. The sequence continues at coordinate 357,613,319 of OX451735.1, forward strand.
GCACCAGTAGCAATTTGAGAGAGAACTTTGATTGAGAGAAAGGAATATGTTGCAAAGTCGAGAGAGGTAGGAGGAAAATGAGAGTCTATTCAACTTCTTAATAATTTTGAAAGAATTGGGAAAACATATGATTAACCCACTAAAAATAGACTTAACAAAAATAACTCCTTCAACCCTTGTTTTAAGCAAAATTAATTTCTATAATTTCTCATGTTGGCAAATACCCAACTTGCCCCTCAAGTTTTCAAATTGATTTGCATCAAGAGCCTTGGTCAAAATGTCAGCCAGTTGAAGCTTAGTGGCAACATGTTCCAGATTAATTTTTTTCTCTTCTACAAGTTCTCTGATTAAGTGATGACTAATGCCAATGTGCTTGAAAATGTTGATTATACCCAGATTGTCATAGTGCAATGTCATAACATCTTGTGTGACATTATACTCAGAGAGCATCTGTGTTATCCAGATAATTTGAGAACAGCTACTACTATCTGCAAAGTATTCAGCTCCAGCATAAAAATGAAAAGGAAGTCTTTTGACATGGATCATAGCTCTGGAAGATTCCTGTATGGTCCTATTTTTCTTCTTTCCAACTCTATTTTGTTGAGGAGTTATAGGAGAAGAGAATTCATGACTAATTCCTTCTGAGGAACAGAACTCATAAAACTTGTTGTTTTCAAATTCCTTGTCATGATCACTTCTGATTCTGACAATACAGCCTTCTTTTTCTTTTTGAATTCTTTTGCACAGTTTTTTAAAAACTTCAAACACCTCAGATTTTTCCCTAAAGAAGATAGTCCAGGTGAATCTGGAATAGTCATCCATAATAACAAAGGCATATCCCTTTCCACCAAGACTTTCCACCAGCATTGGTCCCATCAGATTCATATGAAGAAGCTCTAGAACCTTAGAGGTGGTCAGATGTCTTGACTTTGGATGTGACATCCTAGTCTGCTTACCAACCTGACATTCACCACAAACTCTCCCTTCATCAATTTGCAGTCTTGGAATCCCTCTGACTGCCTCCATGGAGATAATCCTTTTCATTCCTCTTATATGAAGATGGCCAAGTTTCTGGTGCCACAGTTTCACCTCTTTTTCTTCTTTGGCAAAGGAACACACAATGGAGAAATTAGTGTTCTCAGGCTCCCACAAGTAATAATTATCTTTAGATCTGACTCCTTTCATTACAACTTCTTGTTTTTCATTAATTACAAGACATTCGGATTTTGAGAAATTGACCTTGAATCCTAGATCACACGATTGACTGATACTAATGAGATTAGCAGTCAGGCCTTTTACCAGTAGTACATCATTCAGACTTGGAACTCCAGGGCAGTCCAAGTTACCAACTCCTTTGATTTCACCTTTAGCACCATCTCCAAAGGTCACAAAACTAGTGGTGTGAGGTTTCACATTATTGAGGAGGTTCTTGATTCCAGTCATGTGCTTAGAACACCCACTGTCAAAGTACCAGTCTTCCTTTGTAGAGACTCTCAGGGAAGTGTGGGCTATCAGGGTAATAGCCTTTTTCTTCCATTGAGGAGTATGTGGTACCTTTTTAGTCTTAGGTTTGACACCTGAGTTCTGATTAGGGTATCCATGCAATTTGAAGCAGAAAGGCTTTATGTGGCCATACCTCCTACAATGATGACTTCTCCATCTTTGGTACCTTTTCTTCATATGTCTCTGTTCCTGATGTTGAGAGTTATGTTGAGACATCTGCTTTTACATTTGTTTATTAGACCTGATCTTCTTGTCTGCACCAGATTTCTTTGTTGCCACAAATCCTAGACCAGACTTGTTTCCCACAGTTTGTCCAACCTGAAGGATTTCTTCCAATTTGTCTGTTCCATTTGTCAGCATCTTGACAGATTTGGTCATCTGGTTTAGTTTTGAGTTCAGCATTTGAACTTCCCCTTCTAGATGACTTATAGTTTCAAGGTCTGCCCTTTTTTCAGCCTCCAACTTTATGATGAGTTTTGATTGTTTCTCATTTTGCACACATACTTCAGCATTTCTGATACACAATTTCTTGTAAGTATCAGCCAGTTCTTCAAATGTCACTTCCTCATCACTAGTGTCACTTTCAGAGGTACAAACACTAGTTAGTGCAGTAACTAGTTTGGCAGATCCTTCTTCAGAATTACTTTCTGAATCACAGTCAGACCAGGTAACAGTCATACCTTTCTTTTGTTTCTTAAGAAATGTAGGACATTCAGCTTGAATATGTCCATATCCTTCACAACCATGGCATTGAATACCTATGCCTTGATTTCCCTTCTCTTCTGACCTTGGTCTTCTGCTGGAACTGTCAAAGTCAGAGAAGATGTTATGAACATTAGACCTTGACTTTGGAACTATTCTTTTGATGAGTTCGTTGAACTGTCTTCCAAGCATGGCTATAGCTTCTGAAATATTTTCTTCTTCATCCTCCTTGTTTTCAACATCAGTGTTGGATACAAGTGTTATGCTCTTGTTCTTCTTGTCACCATTTTCAGTGATCCCCATCTCAAAAGTCTGAAGAGACCCAATGAGTTCATCCACTTTCAACTTGCTGATATCCTGGGCTTCCTCTATAGCAGTTACCTTCATTGCAAATCTTTTAGGTAAGGATCTGAGAATCTTTCTCACCAGTTTTTCTTCTGACATCTTTTCTCCCAATGCTCCTGAGGTGTTGGCAATCTCCAAGATGTTCATGTGAAACTCATGAATGGTTTCATCTTCCATCATTTTTAGATTCTCAAACTTGGTAGTCAACATTTGAAGCCTTGACATTTTTACTTTGGAAGTGCCCTCATGTGTAGTTTTGAGAGTGTCCCAAACTTCCTTGGCCAGTTCATATTGATGTACTAGTCTGAAAATGTTTCTATTAATTCCATTGAACAAGGCATTTAAAGCTTTGGAATTACCCAGGGCTAACTCATCTTCTTCTTGACTCCATTCTTCCTCAGTGTGATCGGTGGATCTGGAACTGACTGTTTAACGCTGGTTCGCAAAATGTCGCGGTAACCAAGAGTCGCCACCGTCTTTTATTTTCTCCAAATGGAAAGGACAAAAGCACAGAAAAATTCCTTATAGAGATTGCTCTCGGTTCGGGAGGTAGATTATAGAAAGGGAAGGTGTTAGCACCCTTTCTATCCATGGTTATCCATGGGCTCTTAGATACTTGCTCATTGTGTTTTCAAAAATGGTTTGTTTTCTTTTCAATGTGGGTTTTAAAAAAGTTTCTTTGAAAATTCCAGTTCGACTCTTGTATCGGTCCTCAAGAGTGTTTGAAAAATTGCTTTCGAAAGCTTTTTGAAATGGTGTCGGTGTGAAAAGTATTTTTGATTTGTTTTGAAATTTAGAGCAAGTATCCACGAGTCGTCTACCTACCCTAAGGAATTCGTCTGTGTAAATGTCCTTTAAAGTAGTGCCATCCCACCATTGAGAGGTAGGTAGCACCACCGTTGGAGGTGTTCGGGTCAATTCGAAGGTTCGGGACATGGTGATCACCGGAGCAATGGGAAGACACCTTAGAAGCTACCCTCATGCCAGGTTCCCGGATCATGAGGACTTACTAAGACATCCTCTACTCAACGATCACCTTTCGAGGCAAGGCAACAGTGAGGCGTACCCTAGGGGTGGTGTGTGCGATTTGTGTGCCGTTTTCATTTGCATTTATCTTGTCATGTTATTGGTGTTCTACGCGTTGCTTTTATTTTTGGTCCATACATTCTTTCATGCTTTGATTTAACAATTAAAAAGTTGCGAGAAAAGTAAATTCTAAGCTATTACAAACGGCGCGGGTCCACATCGCCAAAATTAACCACGACCCGATTTGACGGAAAATAAAGAAATTAAAAGTGCGAGAAGTAATTAAAATGTTACAAGGCCTTGAGAGAGATACATAAATATTATAATGAAATAAAATAAATATGCGAATAAAAAATTAAATCGAGGGCATTGGACCCTTTTTTAACTAAATTAAATTAAAGGCATTAATTAATTAAAAAGAAAGAAAGAACTTGTTTTTGGTATTTTTAGAATTTTAAGAGTTAATAGAAAAAGTTAATTGAAATTAAACGCTAACCCTAATTCTACTTTATTTTAATTTATTAAGAAAACATTAGAATTTAACCTAAATTAACCCTAAGTTATTTTCATGCAATTTAATTATAAAAAATAAAATATTTAATATTATTATAAAAAAGAAAAATTAAAAAGGAATAAAAACATTAATTAAACCTAATTCTATGTTTTTTAGATTTTATTATGAAAAGAATTAAAATTGCAAACCTAATTTAAGACTAAATTCAATTACATGCAAATTTATTTAAGGAAATATTAAAATAAAAATTATTATATTTTTGCTCTTTTCTGACCTTTATGTGTTTTTTATATTTTTGTGGAGATAATTAATTAATTGAAAACAATAATTAAAAGGAAAAATAGAAAATAATAAAAACAAAGAAAATAGAGAGATTTACAAACCCAGGGGGTTCAGACCCCAAGTTAGGAGGCATCTTTAGAAATCTTAAGCCCATTTATCCATTGGCCCATGTGACTTTTCCAGGCAGCATGCTGGCACGTTGACTCACGTCCACGCTGTTCTCTATCTCTCAGCCTTTGGATTGATCTCAAGATGGACGTGGACGGCTTGATCTGGAGAGTGTATGGTGCACCTTGACGTAGAGTCTGCATGGGAATTCTTATTGAAAAATAATATGGAAGTGATGTAGACCTGGGACTCGAACCCAGGTCTTGGACGTTAACACTCACACGCCTTGCCATTCGTTCTACTGCACGCGTTGTTAATATTAAACAAACAATGAATATTATAAAAGAAAAAATGTCAATGGCCTGGAAACGCGCGCAAAATTTGAAAGAGCCAACCAATATGTGCCACGAAGTCATCTTCTTCATGGTGTTTTCCTGAAACAAATTTAACAAACATTTAACGGGGGTTTTAAACCCCCTCAAAAGATGCTAATTCCAATAATAGCGATTAGGCCTGTGACATTCAGAAATTTGGCGCGATGGTCTCAATCTTTTCGTCTCAACCTGCTGACTTTGTTCATGGCATTGTTAGGTCTTAATTTTATAGGAATGGAAAACGCCCAATTCGAAAACCTTGAAACCCTAGGTATCTTTAATGGTGAACTCTCATACAAGGCATAAAACTTCAATTAAACTGTGCAGTTAGTTTATAAACATCATCTTAAACACGAAAATAATAACAAAATATGTTAAAAATGCATGGATAATGGAAAACAGTTTTGGAATTTTCTCTACCAATTTCAGTGATGACTTCGCGTTTCTTTGAGTATGGGGCTTAGTTTCTGATTGGAATATGTTCAGTGATGCTTGAGGAAGCTAATGAGATGAGAATTGTGCCTTGAATCGCCCTAGAAAGTAGTTTTCAGATTTGAGTTTCTTAGACAAAATTCCAAGTTTGATTTTCAGTTTTCTCAGCAGCTGCGTGTGTGTGATGATTAGGGTTGTGTTTAGGCTTTTGTATTGAGTCAATTAGGTCAAGAAAAATAGAGCAAATCAATTGCATTCATAGTTTTTGGAAATTTGATTTTCTAGGATCTTTTTCAATCTTTTCTATGTGTTTTTTGTTCTCAATCATACCAATCAATCCAAATCTTTCTATATTGAGCTAAGCACGAAATATTGATGATATAATGTGCACAAAAAGATTGAAAAAACTTAGGTTAGCATTTTTCATGTATTTATTTTAATTTAAATGAATTATTATAAATAAAAATTCAAATAAATAAATAAAAAATGAATAAAGACTTCCCTTTGGGCCAAGTAGTCGTGCATATGCCATGGATGATGATTTGTGGAAGAAAAATGGGCCCATTAGCAATTTTAGGTCATTTGCATCAATGTTGACTTTTCAAAATATCCAAAAATTTCCCAACTTCCACAAGGCATAACTTGCTCAATTTTTAAGCTTTTCTCATGTTCTTGGACATTTTGGAAAGGTCTTTGAGTCCTCTAACCAATGCCTTTGGTCCCATGTCATTTTGATTTACCAATCTCAAGTTATGGCTTTTGACTTAAAGTCCCTTTTTGTTGACTTTTGAAAATGACCTATAATGTTGAAATTGATAACTTTTTGTGAGAGAATTTCTTGGACTTGAAGTATGAAGATGAGTTGTAGGAAATGTCTTTCTCTTCAAAATGAGCTTTGGATGGAATTTTTCTGATAATCCATGTGAAAGTTATGCCCTGGTCAATTTACAGTTGACTTTTTCAACTGTCCAAATAAGGAAACTTTTGCATCTTGATGATTTCTGAGCCAATCTTTGAGAATCATGATCAAGCATTGATCAAATGATTTTTGTGGCTTCAAAATGATATGTTGACCAAAATTTTGAACTTTTGACTGCCAAATGACCATTTTGCCCCTACAGTGGACTGTAGTGCAATTTAGGGTTTTGACTGTGCAATTTTGAGCTGAATGTCTTGAAACTTGATATGAGGATGCTTGACCATGTTTGTAGGCATATGAGACTTGATTGGACCTTTGGAAACTTCAATTTCTTGATCAGAACAAAAACCCTAGTTTTGACTGTATATAAGACCTTTGCATTGTGTAACCCTTGGGGAATTTTGGAGCATGACTTGGCAATTTCTTGAAAAATATGGGAGGGCAAATTTTGGGGTACAACAGTTGCCCCTGTTCAATCTTCTTAGACCTGAGGATGCAGATTGGCTGATGTGCCTTTCGTAATCCGAGGGTAGAAGATGATTGAACACTAGAGTGCCCAGAAATTTGCGCTCACATAGTAGCAGCGTGATGGAAATGGGCTTACAGATGCCATTTAGCGGTTGATGAATAGGATGATGGGCTTATAGATGCCATCCGGATGTTGATCGCGTAAGAGATTCCTTAGCGGGAACCTGTATACCTGCAAAATAGAAAAAATGAGTACCTGACACGTTGCAGGAGCTGGTTTTCAGATGCTTGGTATAGATGTGTCCTGACTGGTTACAGGAGCTGGGTCTGGAGCTTTAAACGGCAATGAATGAACCAGGGATGGTTACTACCTTAGCATGAATGCTAAGAGAACCTTGGGTGATTTTAACTTCAACAACGCTCGTTGAGAAAATCTTGGTGGGGATTACCATCTTCGCAGGATCGGGAAGAGAACCATAGGCAATTATAATTTGAAAGGGAATTACATCTCACACACCGTCGGGGAGAGAACCATAGGAAATTATAATCTGAAAGGAATTATCACCTCACTCACCGTCGGAGAGGGAACCATAGGAAATTATAATCTGAAAAGGAATTATCACCTCACTCACCGTCGGAGAGGGAACCATAGGAAATTATAATCTGAAAAGGAATTATTACCTCACTCACCGTCGGAGAGGGAACCATAGGGAATTATAATCTGAAAGGAATTATCACCTCACTCACCGTCGGAGAGGGAACCATAGGAAAAGGAATTATCACCTCACTCACCGTCGGAGAGGGAACCATAGGAAAAGGAATTATCACCTCACTCACCGTCGGAGAGGGAACCATAGGAAATGGAATTATTACCTCACTCACCATCGGAGAGGGAACCATTTGAAAAGGAATTATCACCTCACTCACCGTCGGAGAGGGAACCATCTGAAAAGGAATTATCACCTCACTCACCGTCGGAGAGGGAACCATAGGAAAAGGAATTATCACCTCACTCACCGTCAGAGAGGGAACCGTCTGAAAAGGAATTATCACCTCACTCACCGTCGGAGAGGGAACCATCGGGAATTATAATCTGAAAGGAATTATCACCTCACTCACCGTCGGAGAGGGAACCATAGGGAATTATAATCTGAAAGGAATTATCACCTCACTCACCGTCGGAGAGGGAACCATAGGAAATTATAATCTTAAAGAAAACCCTAAAATGGAAATCTCATGCACCGTCGGAGAGAGAACCAATAGGAAATTATAACCTGGGATAACTTCTACTGAGTCTTTATCAGAAAAATCTGTTGGGAGTCGATTTAGCTGGACTAGAGAAGGCCTGGGACTGGATAAGAAATCTTTGGAGTCGATTAACTGAACCGGTCTAGGTCTTGAAATATGATTGAGAATTTCAACTGCATCTTTCCTGAAAGGTAAAGGTCAGTCATATGCAATGCATGATATGGATCAAGCAATGATGTTCTCAACATAAATGGGATTTGTATGATATAATGCGTCTATGCATGTTATAATGATGTATGTGATGTTTTATGAATATATGTTTTCGTCTAGGAAAGTAAATCCTTGACGGGTGCCGGGAAGTCATATCCTGGGCTGATGTTGAAGAATAGATTTTGCTTCCGCTGGGGATGATAACTGCAAGAATACCGGTAGGAGAAGATGACTCCGTTGCGGAATAAACTTGGCAAATGGAAGATTCTGCGGGGAGAAAAGATACTCTAGCGACCATGCTGGGAAGCAATACTCTGTGGGAAGAGGGATGCCTTGCTGAGTGTTGATAATAATTTGCTGGGGATACCCTTGTTGTTGGAAGTGTTGATGGACTTCGCTGGGGTAAGAAGACTTCGTCGAGGACGCTCTTTCCGTGGCTTTTGGCTGAGGATAACCCAGTTATATCCTGTTAATGAAATAACTCTATGAATAAAGCCGGGAGACGCGTTCGTGCTCTGAGGGGGATAAGCTTCCAGAATCTACTGGGGATAAGCTTACTGCTTGGAGAGATGGGTTCCAATTTTCCTGGGGAACTATATTGGACTCTCTTTGGGAAGTTTTGAACTATGTCGGGGAAGCGATTCCTTTGAATGTTGGTCTGCCGCCGGGGAACAATCTTTAGACCAAGACTGCCGGGGATGCTTGTTAAGAATATATATATACTGCTGGGGAATGTTGGGATCTGCTGGAGGATACCCAATTTCCTTGAGACTTGATAACTCTGCCTGGAGAAGAATGCACTGTTTTGCTGAATCACTCTCTGGGGAATTAATATGTACTGGTCATATTCTTTAGCTGAACCTACCTTGGTACCTGGGAGGATAGAACAATTGGATTGTTTAGACAACTCTTTTATTGCCCCTGTTTCTAGTGTCACCTGCAATTAATTCCTTTGTTTCGTATGCAAATATTTATGAGTTAGCAAATTATTGTCAATGCATTTATCACAAATTGAACCTTGGACGTTCTTCGCAAAACAAAACAGAACACTTGGCACGTTTAACTGAAAATATATTTGTATTGATTTTGAATGGCCTGTGAATAGGCGTTTTGTGTACAAGAGTGACGTCCTAGTAAGAGGAACGCCGCCGAACAAGAGAGTTTATACAAATTTTGTACAAAAGAAAATAAAACAGCTGTGTGAAATGAATGATCCCACTGGGTTTCGACTCTGCTATTGCCTTTATAACTCCGAGCGTCTCATCACTTGATGACCTTGGTTGAAGGTGAAGCTGACTGATCGATGCCGTCTGAACTTGATGTAGATACCGGATTCTGGATGCAAAGTGATCAATGAGACATAGTATTACGCTTTTATCCCTAATTTTTGCCTGGACCGCCCTTTCGGGTTTTCAGTCCACCGGGATACCCATTTTTGCCCAAGCCGCCTTTTCAGGTTTTCGACTTGCCGGGTGTACAGATTTTTTTCATTTTCATCCCTTCATTTTGCCCGAACCCTTTTGGTTCGACGGGAAGCCCTAATTTTTGCCTAGACATGTCAGCCTAGCGGGTCTTTTTTCATGCGTAGTATTTTTTTACTATGTCTGCATTGGCGGGGTGAGGAAGGTCGTCACCATCCATATTGGTCAGTATCATGGCTCCTCCTGAGAACACATGCTTAACCACAAATGGCCCTTCGTACGTAGGGGTCCATTTGCCCCTTGGATCACTCTGAGGAAGGATGATTCGTTTGATTACCAGATCCCCAAATTGATATTCCTGTGGTCTGACCTTTTTGTTAAATGCCCTGATCATTCGTTTCTGATACGTCTGACCATGGCAGATAGCAGCGAGTCTCTTTTCATCAATGAGGTTGAGCTGATCAAGTCGTGTCTGGATCCAATCATCTTCGCTCAGATTTGCATCCTTCATTATCCGGAGAGAGGGTATTTGCACTTCGATCGGCAAGACTGCCTCCATGCCATAAACCAGAGAGAAAGGAGTTGCCCCGGTTGACGTCCTAGCTGAGGTACGGTACCCATGTAGAGCGAACGGTAACATCTCGTGCCAATCTTTATAAGTCACCGTCATCTTCTGCACGATTTTCTTGATGTTCTTATGTGCTGCTTCTACAGCCCCATTCATCTTCGGTCTGTAAGGAGAAGAATTGTGGTGCTGTATCTTGAACTGTTCGCAGAGCTCAGCGATCATCTTGTTGTTCAGATTGGTACCGTTGTCTGTAATAATTCGCTCAGGGACGCCGTACCGACAGATCAGGTTGTGTCGAATGAACCGTGCCACAACAGTCTTGGTTACCGTAGCATAGGATGCTGCCTCGACCCACTTCGTGAAGTAATCAATCGCCACTAGGATGAAGCGATGCCCATTAGACGCCGTAGGTTTAATCTCGCTGATCATGTCTATGCCCCACATTGCAAACGGCCACGGTGCAGTCAGAACATTCAGGGGAACTGGAGGAACATGTACCTTGTCTGCATAAATCTGGCACTTATGGCATGTCCTGGAATGTTGGTAGCAGTCAGCTTCCATTGTGGACCAGTAGTATCCTGCCCGTAGGATTTTCTTAGCCATAGTGTGTCCACTGGAATGTGTACCAAAGGTCCCTTCATGTAGCTCTTCCATGATCTTTTCTGCTTCAGTTTTGTCCACACAATGCAGTAAGGTTGAATCATGGTTTCGCTTGTACAAGATGTCGTTGCTAAGGAAGAACTTGGCTGCAAACCTCCTCAGGAATTTCTTATCATTGATAGAGGCACCTTCAGGGTATTCCTGAGTTTCCAGATATCTCTTCACCTCATGGTACCAAGGCTTCTCAGTCACCAATTCAGTCTTGAGATCACAACAGTATGCCGGTTCGTCCAGTTTCCAGATGATGATCCGGGGAGCCTCATTATCCCATTTAACTTTGAACATAGAAGACATTGTAGCTAACGCGTCCGCTAACTGATTATCTTCTCTTGGGAAGTGCTCAAAGGTTATCTCTGTGAAGTGGGGGATCAGGGTCAACACACATTCTCTGTAAGGAATAAGATTCGGATGTTTCGTATCCCACTCTCCTTTGATCTGATTGATCACCAGAGCGGAATCTCCGAAGACACTCAGAAACTTGATCCTTAAGTCGATCGCAGCTTGGAGACCCATGATGCACGCCTCATACTCCGCCATGTTGTTGGTACAGTTGAAACATAGCCGGGCAGTGAGTGGAGTATGAGTAACTTGAGGTGATATGATTATGGCGCCGATACCATTACCCAAAGCATTGGAGGCTCCATCGAAGTGCATAGACCATCGGGATCCTGGTTCAGGTCCTTCATCCGGTCCAGGTACTTCACAATCAGTCACAATCATGATGATTTCGTCCGGAAACTCGAAGTTCATTGATTGATAATCATCTACAGCCTGATGTGCCAAGTGGTCTGCCAATACACTCCCCTTGATGGCTTTCTGGGTTATGTACTGAATGTCGTATTCCGTCAAGATCATTTGCCATCTTGCAATTCTCCCAGACAGAGCAGGCTCTTCGAATATGTACTTTATAGGATCCATTTTTGAGATCAATAAGGTAGTGTGAGTCAGCATATACTGTCTCAGCCGGCGAGCAGCCCATACCAAAGCGCAGCAAGTTTTCTCGAGCAGTGAGTATCGGGTCTCACAGTCGGTAAACTTTTTGCTAAGGTAATAAATGGCATGCTCTTTTCGGCCAGACTCGTCATGCTGCCCCAGCACACACCCCATTGAGCTGTCGAGCACTGTTAGATATAGTATCAGAGGTCTCCCTTCAACCGGTGGCATAAGGATAGGTGGTTCTTGGAGATACTCTTTGATTCTGTCGAAGGCAGCCTGACATTCATTGTTCCAACGTACTACCTGATCTTTCTTCAGCAGCTTGAAGATTGGCTCACAAGTAGCAGTCAGATGTGAGATGAAGCGAGCAATGTAATTCAGGCGTCCTAAAAAGCCTCTGACTTCCTTTTCTGTCTTAGGAACTGGCATCTCTTGAATAGCTTTGACCTTGGCAGGGTCCACTTGAATTCCCTTGTCACTGACCACGAAGCCTAGCAACTTTCCAGATCTTACCCCGAAGGTACACTTGTTCGGGTTCAATCTCAGCTTGTATAGTTTCAATCTGTCAAATAACTTCTGTAGATGATCTAGGTGTTCTTCCTCAGTCTGGGACCTTGCGATCATGTCGTCCACATACACTTCTATCTCATGATGGATCATATCGTGAAATAAAGCAACCATGGCACGTTGGTAGGTTGCCCCAGCATTCTTCAACCCAAACGGCATGACCTTGTAGCAGAAGGTGCCCCCACTGAGTAACAAATGTAGTCTTTTCCCTGTCTTCAGGTGCCATCTTGATCTGATTGTAACCTGAAAAGCCATCCATGAAAGAGAATACCTTGTGTTGAGTTGTATTGTCAACAAGGACATCAATGTGAGGTAGAGGGAAGTCATCCTTGGGGCTGGCCCTGTTCAGATCCCTGTAGTCGACACACATTCTGACCTTACCGTCTTTCTTAGGTACCGGCACTACATTAGCAACCCACTGAGGGTAAGAAGTCACTGCAAGAAACCCGGCATCAAACTGCTTCATAACCTCGGCCTTAATCTTCTCAGACATCTCTGGACGCATCCGACGGACCTTTTGCTTAACTGGAGGGCAGTCTTCCTTAGTTGGCAAGTGATGGACCACAATATCGGTATCCAACCCGGGCATGTCTTTGTAGGACCAGGCAAAGATCTCCATATAGTCATGTAACATCTTGGTTAACCGTTGCTTCACGCTGAGCTCTAGGTTGGCGCCAATCTTTACCTCTTTCATGTCTGCCTCAGTACCCAGGTTTACTGTTTCCACTGGCTCTTCATGGGGTTGAATTTCCCTCTCTTCCTGAAGTAACAGTCTTGCAAGTTCGCCAGGCACTTCGCAATCATCTTCACCTTCGTCTTCGGCTAAGTTGATCGGATTTTCGAAGTCATAACTGGCAGTAGCAGAGTCGTTATCAGTGAGATCCAGAGTGGATTGAAACCTGTATGAGTGAGTGTGTGTGTGTAAATACAGCTGTTTTGAAATATATGTAAAAGAAAGAAAGACAGAAAAGGAGCACAATATTTGCAATTCGAGAAAACGTCCAAGATTTTCATTCATGATATATGAAATGACAATTTATATGCCCTCACAAATGAAACCACGGTGCCTCGGGTAAGACACCGGGCCGTAGAGTTTATTTATTGTTTATTACAAAATAACGAAACAAAGAAATTTATTACTGCGTCACAAAGGTAACAGGAGTATGGTCCTTAGCAATCCAATTGTTCAACCCGCCTTCAGTCGTTGGATAGATCCAGCTATTGAATTCAGCTTCGTCCACTTCATTGTCTTCCCCAACAGCATTTACTCCTGGATTTGTAATGAATACAGGAGGTCTTCCGATCTTCGCTTTCCTCATAGCTTTCTGCCCCTCTATAGTAAAACCCAGCCCAAATTTATCAGTCTTCTGTGTGAAGTCTGGAAGCCTGCCCCAGTTAGCACACTCACCCTTTTGAACCACAGCCCGGGCATCCTTCAGGGAAGCCATCTTCAAAGGAACACTTTCTTCTGCTGCTGTTTCTGATGCTGCTGTAATTGGAAGCACCTCCTCGAAATGCTGAAAGGGGGTTTCAATAAACTCCCCGTCCATCTCAATGTATCTGAAGGAGTTTAGGTGGCTCACCATATATTCCTCCTCTCCTTGCACAGTGACGATCTTCCCTCTGACGGGGTACTTCAGCTTCTGGTGCAAGGTAGAGGTCACTGCCCCAGCCTTATGTATCCAAGGTCGACCCAATAGACAAAAGTAAGATGGACGGATATCCATCACATAAAAAGTAGAGTCAAACACCTGAGAGCCCACACGAATCGGAATGTCAACCTCTCCATGAACCATCCTCTTTGAACCATCAAAGGCCCTGACGATGATATTACTGGGTTTTAATTCCAGGCCTTCACAATCTAGACGGTCTAAAGCCTTCTTGGGTAGCACATTCAAGGACGAACCAGTATCCACCAACACATGTGCCAAGGTAGTGCCCCTGCATTCGATAGAGACATGCAGAGCATCATTATGATCTCCTCCCTTCGCGGTCAAGTCAGCATCTGAGAAACCCAAGCCATTGTCTGCCGTCAGATTTGCTACGCAATCAGTGAACTGGACTGCAGATGTCTCATGTGGCACATGGGCCGTCTTGAGGAATGAGATTAAGGCCTTAGCATGGGCCTCGGAGCACAGCAATAAAGAAAGCATGGAGATCTTGGAGGGCGTGTGCCCTAGCTGTTCCACAACATTAAAGTCGCTCTTCTTTATAATTTTCAGAATCTCCTCCATCTCTTGTTGGGAGGCCTCAGCAGTTATAGGTACAGGTGCCTCCATCTGGGCAAGCTCAACTTCAACTCCTTTGCCCCGAGCATTGGATGACTCGGCAGCAGGAGGAACAATTGGATCAGCAGCAGGAACAGGTACACTTGTAGGGGTTATGAGAAGCGATCTTCGAGCAGCAGGAGGTGCGATGTCAGGCGAGAAGAGCCTGCCACTGCGGGTAACCTTGGCTGGACCAGTGATATCACAGATGCTGGCACCAGCGTTGAATTCTTGTTTAATCCCATTTACATATACCTCTGCCCCATAATGCCAAGGGACAGCTTTATCAGATACATAGGGCAGGGGCCCCGAAACAGTGATAACAACAGGTGCAACGGTCATGATTTGAACGGGCTTCTTCGGGAGAGCCAGGATTGGATTGTTGAAGATAGTCACCACAGAAACTTCTTCTACTGGAACCAACTGAACAGCAGACTTCTTAAACAGAATTTCCTTGCTATCCATTAGGCTTTGGATGCCTAACTTCAGCAAGGGACAACCAGATAGGGACACAGCACAGAACAGGCAACCCTCACTGCAACCCGGAAATAAACCGGCCAGCAGTAGGTTCTTCTTGACAATCTTTAGAGGAGTGGCTAGATCATCCACAGAAACAGCATAAATGTCTTCGTAAACAGCATTTACCCCATGTTGAGGCATAGGAGCAGTAACTACATTCGGCCTCTCAGGCGCTTCGAACTGTATCTCCTTCGCGTCGATAAGGTCTTGCACCTTACTCTTTAACGTCCAACAGTCATCGGTAGAGTGCCCCGGGCTATCTGAATGGTAAGCACAACGAGCATTCGGGTTGTACTTAGGAGATGTAGTATTGGGGAACTTCGGAGCCTCCCTGACAGTCACCAAATTGGTGGATAGCAACTGTGGCAGGATCTGCGATAGGGTTATGCTTAAGCGGGTAAACTCCCTCCGGGGTCTTTCAGCCCTTTGAGGATTGGTCGGCCGAGGAGCGGCAGCAGGCTTAGCAATCATTACCACACTGACAGATTGGCGGCGCTCAGGTCTCTCTGATCTCTTGGAACCATACACGGCACTAGCCTCCTTCTTGAAGGGTTTCTTTTCAGAACTAGATGATGCACCCTTCGGAATCTTCCCAGACTTTAACCCAGCCTCAATTCTCTCTCCAGTCAGAATCAAATCAGTGAACCCAGCAGAAGAATTCCCGATAAGATGGTTGAAAAACGGCCCAGATAGGGTCCCCAAGAACATGTCTACCAACTCCCGATCAGTCAATGGTGGCTGCACCCTGCCAGCCAGGTCTCTCCACTTCTGAGCGTACTCTTTAAAACCTTCACTTGCACCTAACGACATACCCTGGAGTTGAGTACGTGTAGGGGCAAGGTCGGCATTATATTGATACTGCTTATAGAAAGCAGTAGCCAACTCCTCCCAGTTACGAACCTTGGTCCCATCCAGCTGATAGAACCATTCGAGATGAGTCCCTGAAAGACTCTCCTGGAAGAAGTGGATCCACAAATTCTTATCCGCAGAGTACGGTTGAATTTTCCGAACATACGACCTTAGATGCAGCTTGGGACAAGACGCCCCGTCATACTTAGAAAAGGATGGTGCTTTGAACTTGTGAGGGATAATCACACCAGTAGACAAACCCAGATCTCCGAAATCCAGCCCAGGTACCTGTTGAACCTCCATAGCTTTCAACCTATCCTCCAGTTGCTTGTATCTGTCTTCTGCAGGAGGGTACTGCTCTTCATCAAAATCAGTCTCGTTGTCGGAGACTACCGGACTAGGAACCCTTGCTTCTGCCTGAGGACTACTCTTGCCAACAGAAGAACCAGCCTCTTCCTGCTGTAGAGCATTACCAAACCTTCAGCCCGAGTTGAACAGAACAGTTCTTCTCTTCTTCTTCTTCTCCTTCTTCAGGAGCATAGCCTTCAGCTCCTCCTGGCCTTGAGCCGAACCCTTGATTAATTCCTGAAACTGCGCATTCTGCGCCTGAAGAGCCTTGATGGAAGTCTCAGTTGATGAAGAGTCGGGATTCATGATGCTAAAATAAACAGCGAAGAACTGTAAGCAACCTGAAAAGAGGAAAAACCTGTTATGCACATGATGTATGAAATGCGTATGATTTATGTTTTCAAAGACAATCGGGAGTCAACTTTGTAAACAAAAAGGAACACACTTCATTAGATTTAACTTTGAAACTGAAATTATTCAACAGGTTTCCCTTAGGCGTTACATGAAAGGAAATACTGAAAAGGAAATAAAACTGTGAAAGCACATCTGGAGCTCCTTATTGATCCCATGGTCTCCTCTTCTCAGTACGGATGTAGGCATTCAGAGCTCTCTCATTCTCCAACTGTTTTGTCAGCTTCTGGATCTTTGATTCCTGCTCGTTGAACTTTTCCCGGTAAGAATCCCGCTCTTCTCGTAGTTGCGACCAAGATCTCTTCAATGTCTCATAATCAGTAGGTATCTGAGGAGGGAGGACAGTTGGAGTAACACCATCTTTGTCAGGACACTCAAGAATGACGGGTCTGACAGCTTCATACGGCATACCTAACTTCTGAGCACGGATGCGAACCCATTTGTAGTAGGCTTCCATAGGTAAAGAAGTCTTTGGCCCTAACTCTTATGGGTCAGCTTTATGAACTTTGTCCCAAGCCTTGATGAACCTACGATGCAGCTCGTCACTATCCACCTGAAATTCAAAACTGATGTGAGGCACTAACATCTCATGGGGACCTGCTCTTCTTGCTCTTCCAAACTGACGGAGTGCTAGACATGGATTGTAAGAGATCCCTCCTTGGGTACCAATCAGAGGAACATTAGGGTATTCCCCGCGTCGATCAATAATAGCTAACTCATCAAAACCTCTGCAAGTCCAAATGATGTCTTTATCGGTGAGAGACATTAACCTATGAGCCCAACCTCTTCCTTCTTGATTCTTCAGTACGAATTTGGGGAGGTGCGAAATAAACCACCTCACCAACAAAGGGATACAACACCATAGGGTTCCTCGTCTTCGGGTAGTACGAGCATGAAGCTGTTGCAAGATGTCACCCAAGAGAGTGGGCACAGGATTCTGAGACATAAAGATCCTTATGGCAGTGACATTGATGAAGTTGTCAGGATTAGGAAACAGGACTAACCCATAGATTAGGAGAGCCAAGATGTCTTCATATGCCCTAAAGTCCAGGTCACTCCAGAAACTGTTAGCTTTACCAATCAGAAACTTGGCCAAGAAACCCTTAACTCCGCTTCTAGTCACCCAGTTGTCTGTTACCTCTTGATGGGTCAAAGGAAGAGCTGCGGCAACATCCTCAAGCCTGAGGGTCTTTTCCCAACCAGTAAAGGGAGTCTGATCCAAGATAGGGATACCAAGCAAATCAGAGAACTCTTCCAGGGTAGGGACCAGCTGGAAGTCTTGAAAGGTGAAGCACTGGTACAGAGGGTCATCGAACTGGGTCAAAACACTCATCAACTGTTGATCCCGCTTTGCAGTGACTAAACTGAGAAGAGAACCATGCCTCTGGATGAAGGAAGTGGTATTTGGAATTCTGCTAACCAACTCATCAAGCAACTCAGGTGAACGAACAAAGTTGAACCGGATAGTATTCCTTCGCACAGGCATCATAATGTCCTACAAAACAGAGCAAAGGTGAAACCCTCTTGTCTTTGAAATGGTCAGTCCTTATGCAGGATGCATGCAATGTTCATGATGCTATGATGTTATGATAAAGCACACCACATATAGATACAAAGACAAACATGGTAAGGCACACAAGTCACACAAGGCAAGCCCCTAAAGTTTAGGCCAGCATGAGGTCTAGGTACTACCCTCTTTCAGTTTGTTGGTTCATACCTGTCCTAATCAAAAGTAATCGGGTTCTTAGAGGATCCCAATATCATTGACTACCCTCAATCGGTCATAACTCCAGCATCGCAATCTTTTCTTGCGGCCAGAACCATCACGAGAGTTTAGCCTCAATGGGCGTAGCATACTGCTACAATTCTAAAGGCCAAGTTGTGTCAATTAAGGTTCTAAGGTTGTTGGTGCTTAATGACTCCTTAGAAGACCCATATTCTCCTCGTTGCGACACAAGGGATATCGGTACAGACCAAGGTGCCACACCAACGTAGCCACTGCTTCACTTGTGTCGGTCTACGCCGGACAGGTCCCTCACAGCTTATGCTACCTAAACAGAGTATCCCCAGATCCGGGTTAGGATCTATATAACTCCGATGCAACCCACAATAGTAAAGCAAGCAAATCAATACAAGTGAAAACACAGTTATGAACTAGCCCTAAGGTACACCTCACTTTAAGTTTGTATCCCCAGCAGAGTCGCCAGTTCTGTGATCGGTGGATCTGGAACTGACTGTTTAACGCTGGTTCGCGAAATGTCGCGGTAAGCAAGAGTCGCCACCGTCTTTTATTTTCTCCAAATGGAAAGGACAAAAGCACAGAAAAATTCCTTATAGAGATTGCTCTCGGTTCGGGAGGTAGATTATAGAAAGGGAAGGTGTTAGCACCCTTTCTATCCATGGTTATCCATGGGCTCTTAGATACTTGCTCATTGTGTTTTCAAAAATGGTTTGTTTGCTTTTCAATGTGGGTTTTAAAAAAGTTTCTTTGAAAATTCCAGTTCGACTCTTGTATCGGTCCTCAAGAGTGTTTGAAAAATTGCTTTCGAAAGCTTTTTGAAAAGGTGTCGGTGTGAAAAGTATTTTTGATTTGTTTTGAAATTTAGAGCAAGTATCCACGAGTCGTCTACCTACCCTAAGGAATTCGTCTGTGTAAATGTCCTTTAAAGTAGTGCCATCCCACCATTGAGAGGTAGGTAGCACCACCGTTGGAGGTGTTCGGGTCAATTCGAAGGTTCGGGACATGGTGATCACCGGAGCAATGGGAAGACACCTTAGAAGCTACCCTCATGCCAGGTTCCCGGATCATGAGGACTTACTAAGACATCCTCTACTCGACGATCACCTTTCGAGGCAAGGCAACAGTGAGGCGTACCCTAGGGGTGGTGTGTGCGATTTGTGTGCCGTTTTCATTTGCATTTATCTTGTCATGTTATTGGTGTTCTACGCGTTGCTTTTATTTTTGGTCCATACATTCTTTCATGCTTTGATTTAACAATTAAAAAATTGCGAGAAAAGTAAATTCTAAGCTATTACAAACGGCGCGGGTCCACATCGCCAAAATTAACCACGACCCGATTTGACGGAAAATAAAGAAATTAAAAGTGCGAGAAGTAATTAAAATGTTACAAGGCCTTGAGAGAGATACATAAATATTATAATGAAATAAAATAAATATGCGAATAAAAAATTAAATCGAGGGCATTGGACCCTTTTTTAACTAAATTAAATTAAAGGCATTAATTAATTAAAAAGAAAGAAAGAACTTGTTTTTGGTATTTTTAGAATTTTAAGAGTTAATAGAAAAAGTTAATTGAAATTAAACGCTAACCCTAATTCTACTTTATTTTAATTTATTAAGAAAACATTAGAATTTAACCTAAATTAACCCTAAGTTATTTTCATGCAATTTAATTATAAAAAATAAAATATTTAATATTATTATAAAAAAGAAAAATTAAAAAGGAATAAAAACATTAATTAAACCTAATTCTATGTTTTTTAGATTTTATTATGAAAAGAATTAAAATTGCAAACCTAATTTAAGACTAAATTCAATTACATGCAAATTTATTTAAGGAAATATTAAAATAAAAATTATTATATTTTTGCTCTTTTCTGACCTTTATGTGTTTTTTATATTTTTGTGGAGATAATTAATTAATTGAAAACAATAATTAAAAGGAAAAATAGAAAATAATAAAAACAAAGAAAATAGAGAGATTTACAAACCCAGGGGGTTCAGACCCCAAGTTAGGAGGCATCTTTAGAAATCTTAAGCCCATTTATCCATTGGCCCATGTGACTTTTCCAGGCAGCATGCTGGCACGTTGACTCACGTCCACGCTGTTCTCTATCTCTCAGCCTTTGGATTGATCTCAAGATGGACGTGGACGGCTTGATCTGGAGAGTGTATGGTGCGCCTTGACGTAGAGTCTGCATGGGAATTCTTATTGAAAAATAATATGGAAGTGATGTAGACCTGGGACTCGAACCCAGGTCTTGGACGTTAACACTCACACGCCTTGCCATTCGTTCTACTGCACGCGTTGTTAATATTAAACAAACAATGAATATTATAAAAGAAAAAATGTCAATGGCCTGGAAACGCGCGCAAAATTTGAAAGAGCCAACCAATATGTGCCACGAAGTCATCTTCTTCATGGTGTTTTCCTGAAACAAATTTAACAAACATTTAACGGGGGTTTTAAACCCCCTCAAAAGATGCTAATTCCAATAATAGCGATTAGGCCTGTGACATTCAGAAATTTGGCGCGATGGTCTCAATCTTTTCATCTCAACCTGCTGACTTTGTTCATGGCATTGTTAGGTCTTAATTTTATAGGAATGGAAAACGCCCAATTCGAAAACCTTGAAACCCTAGGTATCTTTAATGGTGAACTCTCATACAAGGCATAAAACTTCAATTAAATTGTGCAGTTAGTTTATAAACATCATCTTAAACACGAAAATAATAACAAAATATGTTAAAAATGCATGGATAATGGAAAACAGTTTTGGAATTTTCTCTACCAATTTCAGTGATGACTTCACGTTTCTTTGAGTATGGGGCTTAGTTTCTGATTGGAATATGTTCAGTGATGCTTGAGGAAGCTAATGAGATGAGAATTGTGCCTTGAATCTCCCTAGAAAGTAGTTTTCAGATTTGAGTTTCTTAGACAAAATTCCAAGTTTGATTTTCAGTTTTCTCAGCAGCTGCGTGTGTGTGATGATTAGGGTTGTGTTTAGGCTTTTGTATTGAGTCAATTAGGTCAAGAAAAATAGAGCAAATCAATTGCATTCATAGTTTTTGGAAATTTGATTTTCTAGGATCTTTTTCAATCTTTTCTATGTGTTTTTTGTTCTCAATCATACCAATCAATCCAAATCTTTCTATATTGAGCTAAGCACGAAATATTGATGATATAATGTGCACAAAAAGATTGAAAAAACTTAGGTTAGCATTTTTCATGTATTTTTTTTAATTTAAATGAATTATTATAAATAAAAATTCAAATAAATAAATAAAAAATGAATAAAGACTTCCCTTTGGGCCAAGTAGTCGTGCATATGCCATGGATGATGATTTGTGGAAGAAAAATGGGCCCATTAGCAATTTTAGGTCATTTGCATCAATGTTGACTTTTCAAAATATCCAAAAATTTCCCAACTTCCACAAGGCATAACTTGCTCAATTTTTAAGCTTTTCTCATGTTCTTGGACATTTTGGAAAGGTCTTTGAGTCCTCTAACCAATGCCTTTTGTCCCATGTCATTTTGATTTACCAATATCAAGTTATGGCTTTTGACTTAAAGTCCCTTTTTGTTGACTTTTGAAAATGACCTATAATGTTGAAATTGATAACTTTTTGTGAGAGCATTTCTTGGACTTGAAGTATGAAGATGAGTTGTAGGAAATGTCTTTCTATTCAAAATGAGCTTTGGATGGAATTTTTCTGATAATCCATGTGAAAGTTATGCCCTGGTCAATTTACAGTTGACTTTTTCAACTGTCCAAATAAGGAAACTTTTGCATCTTGATGATTTCTGAGCCAATATTTGAGAATCATGATCAAGCATTGATCAAATGATGTTTGTGGCTTCAAAATGATATGTTGACCAAAATTTTGAACTTTTGACTGCCAAATGACCATTTTGCCCCTACAGTGGACTGTAGTGCAATTTAGGGTTTTGACTGTGCAATTTTGAGCTGAATGTCTTGAAACTTGATATGAGGATGCTTGACCATGTTTGTAGGGATATGAGACTTGATTGGACCTTTGGAAACTTCAATTTCTTGATCAGAACAAAAACCCTAGTTTTGACTGTATAGAAGACCTTTGCACTGTGTAACCCTTGGGGAATTTTGGAGCATGACTTGGCAATTTCTTGAAAAATATGGGAGGGCAAATTTTGGGGTACAACACTCAGGCTTCAGACTGATTGTCCCATCTTTCTCAGTTATGGTGGGATGGTTCCATCCTTTGTCAGCAGCTCTCCAGGGCTTTTTGTCCAGTGATTTTAAGAAGGCAATCATACGAGGTTTCCAGTAGTCATAATTTGATCCATCCAGAATGGGTGGTCTGTTTCCAAAAACTCCTTCTTTGTCCATAGTGCCAGAAAGTGATATCCCTAGATCTCACCCAGTAATACAGGCAGGGTGCCTGCTCTGATGCCAATTGAAATTCTGGCTGCAGATACTCAATGTCACGTTCACTATTGTGACACCGTATCTGACTTTCTATAAGACAGTAAATACAAAAACAGTAAAGAACACAGTCAATTGTTTACCCAGTTCAGTGTGCAACAACACCTACTCTGGGGGCTACCAAGCCAGGGAGGAAATCCACTATAAGAGATATTAATTCAGGAATAAACCAACCAATTTATCTCCTTCACTTAAGACCTACCCAATGCAACTTCAATCTAAGTACAACTTAAACCTGAGTTCCTACTCACTCCCCCTCAATCACAGCAGTGATACTTAAAACAATTTACTAAAGAATTACTGAATAGACTCTTCAGAACATACACTTGATTATGCTTCACAGCTTTTTAATCAAGCAACACAAACACTCTTGCTTCACAGCTTTGAGTGATACATAAACCTAACTTGACTTTGCTTCAAAGCTTTAGTCAAGAGACACAAAACACTCTTGCTTCAAAGTTTTAAGTGATACAAAACCCTTACAATTAAAACCTATTCCAAGTCACTTATCACAATGATACTTGCTTGGATTACAATAGTTAAAACTATACAGCTCCTAAATGATCTTCTGTCAAAAAGGATGAATTCCAAACAGCAGCTCTGTTGAATATATAGCAGCTGTTGCTTCAGTTAGGGTTTCCACAAAAAGCTAGGGTTAATTCCGTTTGACCTTAAGACTTGGTCACAAGACTTTATCAACCAGGTTAGGGTTGAGCTAGGTTAACCCAAAGTCCACGAGAGATTCTGTTCTAGAAAGAATGAGTCATCTTCCTGAAAAATCTCAGAATTAACCAAACTGCATAACTGCTAAATCAGAACAGGATGTCTTAACATTTGTTATGAGATCAGAATTCCTGTTTACTGATTTTGGTAAATGTGATCATTTTGCAAAATGCTCAGATACACACTCATAAACAGCAGCACCTGTATGCCATTATTTTTCTGCAAAGGTACCTAATAAATCAGAACCTAATAAACTAGAATGTTATGACATCAGTCATGACATTCACACACCTGGTTTTACCAAAAATGCATGCCAATAACTAACACCTACAGGATTATTAAGAATGAATGAGAGGGTTGTTTGTAATGAGAAGGGTTTGTATCAAGAGTTTGAAATTCTAGGATTCTTTGAAAAAGTTTGACCTTTTTAACACTTTTTGAGGCAAGGGTTTTGTGTGTTAGGGTTCTCTCTTTGATGTATGAATATATAGAGAAAAATAGGGCAAAGATATGATGGGCTTGGACTCTTGTAATTTTGTGTTATTTATTTTATATTATTAATGAATTAAATAAAAAGTATTTAAAATAAAATAAACTCAAGGGGTGTAAGAACAAGGTTTGAGGTGTGGGAAGAGTATAGTACATATTTGGACTCTTAAACCATGGCCCAATAGCACAAAATATCAAGCTTGCTCATTTTGAACTTCATGCATTTCCCAACTTGCAATGGTCATAGCTATCTCAATTGTCGTCTTTTGAAGGTGATATTTGACTTTTTGGAAATCTCAAGATGTCCTCTACAACCTCTATGTTTATCATTTTTGCTTTTGAATAATTTATCTTGATGTAAGTTGTCTTGACAAAAAGTGTCTTTTTGTTGACTTTTGAAATGACTTGTAATGTATTGGCTTATATCTCTCAAATGATGCATCTTTTTGGACTTGAGCTCAGAGAGACAAAATTGTATAGAATTGAATTCCCTTCAAAATGAGCTTTCGTTGGGGAAAAGCTATTGAAGCATGTGAAATTTATGTTTGGTCAAAGTTCAGTTAACTTCTCCTAAGGAAACCCTAATTTGACAACTTTTGACTTTTGATGATTTGATAGCTTTTCTTGAGGAATAATGATTAGCCCTTGATCAAATGATGAATATCACTTCAAAATGTTGATGTTGCCCAAAAATCTTGAAGTTTGACTGTATGTTGACCACAATTGACTTTTTCCCAATACAGTTAATTTTCATTCATCTGAGCCATTGACTGAGCAAACTTTTGATGCAAGGCATGATATTTGACATGAGCATTGTTGAATACATGTGAAGAACCAGGAAACCCAATTGAGACCTTGAGAACCTAATCTTCCTTGATAAATACCAAACCCTAGTTGTGGACGCGTTGCTTAGGAGGAGAATTTGTCTGATCAATTCTTGAACAACCTTAAGCATTTAAGGACCTTTGGAGAATATCTTGAAGAAAAATGGGTGGGAAAAGTTTTGGGTACAACAGCTTCCTAGTGGCATTATAGTAAAAGATTTTGATGGTTCAAGAAAATATGTCATTGTAGAAGTGGATTTACCTATTCACATAGGTCCACACTTATCCCAAATCACCTTTCATGTTATGGATATTGTCCCAGCCTATAACTGTTTATTGGGACGACCATGGATCCATGAAGCAGAAGTTGTTACGTCAACCTTACACCAGAAACTAAAATTTGTACGTGAAGGAAATTTAGTTATCGTGAACCCAGTTCCAAGCTTTGTCTATTGATAATATAAGGAAGAATGAAGATTTTATCACCTCATTTAAGGATTCCCAACAGGTAGTGCAGAAGGGTCCTAGCAAGGTGTGGGGGCAGGTTATTAATCCACATATGTACAAGAATGAGATTGGTTTGGGCTTCTCTATGAAGAATGAAGGTGTGAATCCAAATTCCGCCTTGAGTAAATATCAAGAGATTTGTCACAATGCAAGATATCTCCATCTGACTACTCCAAAGATCATTGTTATTCTTGAATATGAGTTAGAGCAAGAGATTCTGAACTTTGTGACACGTGGAGTCAGAATCAAGAATTGGATCACTGTTGATGTTCCTTCTTGCATTCACATTTCAAAGTTTTTTTTTTTGTCTTTTCAAAAGTCTTTCACTCTGCCCAAGGTGAAAGTGATGATCTATGGGCGTGTCTTCCATTTAGATTTTTAAGATCATTAATAAAAGTTGTTTTTGATTTATAAATTTGTGTCTTTATTTTTTGTTTTTTCTTGCAAAATGCTAATCAGAAAAAAAACCTTTCGAAATAAATAATAACTGTAAATAAATTTGCATAATCACTTGTTACATGTGTCAGTTTCTAAAATCAATCATAAATTATATGTGCGGATTAACTAAATAAACCTGTTGAATGCAATGACCCTGCACCCTCTCCCAACTTTGAATATCATGTGTATGTGGCTGAATAAGAAGAAGAATATGATGAAATCCTAGAAGAGATTTTACGGTTGCTCAAGCACGAGGAAAATACCATTCAGTCGTATAAAGAGTCGTTGGAGACGATTAACTTGGGTTCAGAGGAAGATCCAAAAGAAGTCAAGATTAGGGCATTGCTTCATCCTGATGTGAAAAGCATGTTGATTGAGTTGCTGAAAGAGTATATGGATATCTTTGCTTGGCCTTATCAAGACATACCTAGTTTGGATACCGATATTGTGGAACATTATTTGCCGCTAAAGCCAGAATGTCCAACAATCAAGCAGAAGCTAAGAAGAACTCATCCTGACATGGTAATGAAGATTAAAGAAGAGGTTTTAAAGCAGATTGATGCTGGTTTTCTTGTAACATCAGTGTACCCTCAGTGGATTGCCAATATTGTTCCAGTACCAAAGAAAGATGGAAAAGTCCGCATATGCGTTGATTATAGATATTTAAATAAAACAAGTCCGAAAGATGACTTCCCATTTCCCCATATTGATATGTTGGTTGACAACACAGAAAAATTATTAGTGTTATCGTTCATGGATGGATTTTTTGGATGCAATTAAATTAGGATGGCTCCTGAGGACATGAAAAAAACAACGTCTATCAAACCCTGGGGAATTTTCTGTTACAGAGTGATGCCTTTTGGGTTGAAGAATTGTCGTACCCCAAATTTATCCCACTGCGACGATTATATTTTTTGAGATTGAAATAAAGAAAATACTTAATTAAAGACGGTGTAACAGTATCTGGTGGTCCGTCTTTATCTGGCTAGGGGGTGTATTTTTACCTCGCAAAAACGGGGCTTTCTAAGACAGAAAGACCCGTGCATTCGTAAACCTATTCGCGTGGCATCTTGGCCAATGGCCCATCCGATTCGAGGGTATAAAAATTATTTCAGAATAATAACTACTAAATAGTTATTATTATTAAAATTAAAAATTACTAATGATAATTGAATTTAGTAGAGACATTTAAGTGTTTTTAAGTAAGTAAAAAAAAGGGGTGTATTGATCAATAACCAAGTCTTTTGGGTTGGCCCATTTGATATGTTGAAAAAGGAGAGTATTGTCTTTAAAAAAAGGGGATTGTCTAATAGTTTTTTAATAAGTAAATTTTGTTTAGAAGAAAACTTGATGCATTTAAAGTGGAATTCTTGTTGGTAATTAAAAGAAAAAGTTGCTATCATTATTAAAAAGAAATTCTTTAGAATATAACAAGTAGTATTCCAACGTCTGGTAATTAAGCCCTTTCGAGTATTTTTATTAAAAATTATTATACCCATGTTTATTAAAGTTTTTTTGTTGTGTTAGAAAATAAGCTTGAAACAAATTTCTTAGGCCCAATACAGCTCAACAAACACAGGGCCCATATTGGCCAGCCCCAAAAACATCTACTGTTCTAATCAGGAGAGAATTGCACAAGGTTTTTGGTATCATTGCCAAATTAGAGAAGATTCTGTACAAAACTAAATCTACAGAATAGGCATTCAATCATAATAAAATCTGCACTTCAATCCAAGCCCAATTTTTACAGAACAACTTTTGTGTAACAGAATCGAATGTAACAGCAAAACCAACTCATTACAGTTTCCAAAATCATATCTATTACAACTAAAACAGAATCTACAAACATGAATCAAATCCCAGATTTACATACGGAAATAAAGTCCTAAACTGAAAAATTGAAGAAATGAGATGAACATATCAGATCTTCACCAAATCTTTATGAAACTAGAAGAAGATTATACAAAACAAAAATGTTTACATGACAGCAAGAACTGAATCAAATACAGAATCATGATCATAAAAAATACTACAGAAATCAAATCTGTTACAATCTAAAATCAAATCTATAAACCTCTAATCATCTCCAATATCTACTAACTGTAACACTAACAATTCTAAAAAAAACCTAAAATTAACTATTATAAATACTAAGAAGAAAATACAGAGAGAGGGGGCGGATATTTTACAGAGAAAGAGAGCTCGAGACAAAGACAGAAGTAGCGCATCTCTGTGACTGAGCAAGAAGAAGGCGAAGAAAGGGTGATACAGAAGAAGGAGAAGCGATTAGGGTTTCAAGGTCTGAAACCCTAATCGCTGGCCGTTGTGGTCGCCCTCACCGTTGTCTCCCTATCCTCATCGCACAGTCGCTTGAACACCAGCTTCGAGTTCTCCAATCATCGCTGGAATTGGGTACAATGTGCATGGATTTATTTATTGTGGGTTGATTAGGAACACAGGAGGGGTCACGGCGGAGCAGGGGTTTTGTTTGGAGTAGCGCCTCCTGTTAAAACGAGTTAGGGTTTTGGAAGGAAGAATAGTGAGGGAAAGAGGATGAAGAGATGTTGTGGGCGAGTGAGAGAGAGGATGAAGTTTTTTGTTGAAAAGTATAAATGACTTAAAAATGAATTAAACAAAAATCTCTTATCTGTTCCAATTCCATGTCGTGCGCCCACCATAGCAATTGTGTCCGTTCACTTTTGGACATCAGATTGGGATAAGGCAGCCATGAGGCCAAGCCGCACCATAAGCTCGCATGTATCCACTACACACAATAAACCTGCCCCTTTCATATCCGTAAAGGGCCTAAGCCCGCACGCTATTCACACCCCCTTCCAATAATTTGCTAAGCTGCGAAGCAGTTTACACCCCCACCCCCCCCCCCCCCCCCCCCCCCACCCCCCTCATGTCCAGGACTGTCTTGGGCCTAAACCCAGACTATTTTCAACACCCCCTGCTTTTACTTCATAACTAAGAATGCACCCCCTGGTTTATTTAAAGTTAAAATTATTTTGTACATTATTTATTTCTTTTTGCACTTATAGTTATTATTATTATTACTATTAATCTTCATTATCATAATTTTCTAATATTATTATATTATATTTTTATAATAATTATAACTATTATTATTATTATTAATTTATATATATTATTAATTATTATTGTAAACATTATTATTATTTATATATTAACATATAAATCATTTCCAAAACTCATGCATATATATTATTTTCATGTATTTGCATTAAATCTTTTTTATCATGCATTAATCAAGATTTTCATAATTAATACGATAAAAAACACAAACAAATCTCGAACTATTTTCGCAAACAAATTAAGCTAATCAACAATCTTTTTTTGCAAATGAGTTTCAGACTAATTTTGACTTATTGCGTTCTCACTCAAAATCTCCGCAATCACTACTCCCGACCGAGTGCGAAGTGATTCAAAATAGGTTTGCAAACCCCTAAAAGACACCAACCCATACGAACTACGAATTGGGACTCTGATTCCTCATAAGAGGATACGTAGGCATACGATCAAAAATCGTAGCGAGTTCCCCTATAAAATATTTAAACCCTTTCCCCTAATTAAAATTTAAAACCCTATTTTACCCGAACCTAAACCTAAAACCTAGTATCCTTGTGAACAAGGTAGATGAAAGGTGCATAACACCTTCATTTTGTCTAATTGAGTCTGAAACCTAGAATCTCTATCTGCGAATTAGGGTTTTCTGTTAGATTCCCTTCCCTAGGATAAAAACTAATAGTGGCGACTCTTGATTTGAAAACCAGTCGCAACAGTTGGAGACTCTGCTAGGGAATTCAACTTTAATTTTTAGGGTTTTTTTCTTTGGGGTTTTTATTGCTTTATTTACTTATTGCTTTCATTTATTCATTGTATTTATTTAATTATTGTCTATTGTTTATCATCATATATACTGCGTGGCGGGATTTTTTATTTTCTCAAAATATTTTCAATAACCCTTAGAAAGAAGGTTCGTCTATTAGCTTATGGGGTACATCATCCCTGTGAGTTTATGTGATGACTTCACCTAGAGTCGGTGGACTTCCGAAAAAGGAATACTTATCGAGATATACCCTCTTGACGAGTAGGACTTTACAAGATCACCCATGACTCTATGTAACGACCTTAACCTAAAATCTAATGACGAGACCTTTCACGACTTTGAGACGGAAGTCTCGGTCCGTAAAGAGGATGCACTTAAGGGAGGCCCTTGTGCCTTTTCCCTCTAGTGTTATTCATGACACCCTTAAGGAAGCCACCTTTTGGGAGGGTAAACCAACCGTAGGTCAAAATTAAGGAACCTACCATCTAGGGGTACTTATCACAAAATCCCGTCACCCACGCATTCATATATTTTATGTATTCAGCATACATTCTCATATATTCTTCACCCGTTCCTTTGTCTTATTCATGGGGTAAAAAATAATAATAAAATCAAGATCTTGGTGACTGTCTTTAAAAACGGATACCGAAAAAAACAACTTGCCCGCGTCAACATGCCAAACATGTCTGAAATCAAGGCCACAAAAGGGAAATAATGTGCAGAAGAATTTCTCAAGCTTTGCCAAGCAAAGGTGGACAGGTTCAAGAGCAGACGTCTACAAGTGCACCAAGAAGACTTATTTCCTTTTTGCTTGATTTTACGCAAATAAAGTTTTGGTTTAAGATCGTAATATTTTTCAATATCTAAATTACGTTACCTTCAATAAAGGCATCTTGCTTCCATATCCCGTTTGCATATCTATTTTAAAGATAGTCACCAAGTAAAATAATAAGCGAAAGACAAATACATACCCAAGTGAATAAGACATTCAAAACAAGTAACCATTTCATATTCATACATATTCATTCGTATGCATTCATAAACACCTGCGTGTCATATCAAAACTCATTTTTTGAAGAAAAAAAATCTCTTCACTTAAGCCATGGATAGAAGAAGATCACCACCTCCTTGGCCTCCATATCAAGTAAGGGCCTATCAACAAAGAACCCTGTAACAGATCAAGGAAAACCAGGCTGCATTCAAGGAAGATCTAGACCAAGTCAAAGGTGATGTGAGTTCGATGAAAGGAGATTTGAGTCAAGTTCTCCTAGCCTTAAAGAACTTCATTGACAAACAAGACCAGATCCCCAAGGTAGCTTTCGAAGAAGTATCTCAAACGACTGGTGCATCAAGAGGTCACCAACTAAGAAAAGAGCCAGAAGCAGGACCCCTCAATCCAAAAAGGCCTATTTCAGACCCCCCAAAGAGACAAGAGGGAGAAATTAATGTCGTAGCCTCACAAGCAAGGATACCACGACCATTAGTGATCCCACAAGGACAGCAGCAAGGCAGAAGGCCACCTAGAAAATTTGATCCTCTCTCTATGCCACCTAGCCAGTTATTGCAACAATTGGTTAAGGCATCCTTAGTGGAAATCAAGCCTCTAGCTCCTCCAGTCGGGCCACTCCCACAAAGATACGGTGCCAACGCCTTATGCGAGTATCATGCTAATTCTCATGGACATACCATAGAATAATATTGGCCTTTCAAACACAAGGTGCAGAATTTGTTGGATTCTCGAGACATCACTTTCGAGAAGCCCAACATCATATCAGACCCTACACTGTCGCACGATGGGCTGACAATAAACGCAATTGAAGTAGTCACTGACTCTAGGGGAAGCAGACAAGAAAAAACACTGATAAACTTGCCGAAAGAATATCGGTCGGGATATGGACTCCCGCTAGAACACAATGAATCTTTCGAAAGATCTCTACAAAGGCTAAGGGACCAGGGATAGTCTAGTTCGGACAATACCCTGAAGCAAAATATAAAGCTACTCTGAAAGGAAAAGTACATTTTCCTCCAATCCAAGAGACCTTTGTCAACAATGGAGTAGTGCATGGCGTACATGTGGCGAAAATATCCAACAAGGCCAACACCAAAGGGGTAACTGAATTCATCTGAGAATGCGCCCCGGGAGGAGAACTCAAAAGATGGACGGCTGTGGAGATTCTGGAGATCTTTTTCTTCCCTAATTAATTTTTATTGTTTTCGAAAGAACCTATGTCAAGCCCGAGACATAGGGGTTGCTTGTAAGGGTTTCCCCGTTTTGGTTCCGACAATCTTTACGATTAATGAAAGTTATATTTTGTTTTCAATTAGGATCCCCGTCTTTCTCTTGCATTTATATCTTAAATTTAAAAATGGCAATATTTTCTCTGCATATGCATTTTCAAATATTCAAATACTAAAGCTGCACCAAAACATGGTAAAGGTGCATATTCATGCCCAAAACCACCGATAATGCTATTGCTGCGATTCGATGTAATTTTGATGCTCCTATCAACCAAGCTAAAGAGGAGGATGATAAAGATCTTGAACTCTCTGAGAAAATGGAGAGGGGGATAAAAAAAGAGCTACCAATATGCAACCGTATCTAGAGGCTATCAAGACCATTAATATGAGTACATGGAAAAGACCTGGAAGAAACCAAGTTAAGGGGCAACCTTAAGAGCGGAGCCATAAAGAAGCTAATCGAGTTATTGCGCATATCTACGGAAACAGGCCAAGGCCAAATGCAGATGGTACTGTAAAAATAAGCAACTACGAAATACCCAGATCTGAAGAAAAACCCGAGCCAGGGGCACGTCGGGTATCCATGTTCGACGAGGCTTCAAATGCACTAGGGCAAGATATAAGGGCAATTTTGGCTTCTCCAAAAAATACCATGCTGGCCATATACTAAGTCAACAATGAATGGGTTACTAAACATCCAAAATTGATTCCCTATCAAGATCATGTTTTAAAACCGACTGCAGAATTCACAAAGATCATCTTCAGTCGCGTCCTACAAAAAGGAAATCAAATAACAGGCGCCATGGCTGCTATATCGTCTACATTCAAAATAACTTGGTCAACCTATTCAGGAAAGTTATTAGGTTTCATTGTCAACCAAAAAGGAATTGAAGTTGATCCTGATAAAGTTAAGGCAATTCAAGAAATTCCTGCACCAGGAACTGAAAATCAAGTTAGAGGCTTCCTTGGACATTTAAATTACATTTCCAGATTTATTTCACATATGACTGCAACATGTGAACCAATCTTCAAGCTGTTAAAGAAAGATCAAGGTTGTGTGTAGATGATAGATTTCCAAAGGGAATTTGAAAGCATTAAATAGTATCTACTTGAGCCTCATATCTTGCTCTCTACAATTGAAGGAAGACCATTGATTATATATCTGACCATGTTGGATAACTCCATGGAAAAGCAATTGCAGCAATATATGTTGAATCACAATACTTGGTTGATTTCCAAAATGGATCAAATTAAGTATATTTTTTAAAATCCTACTCTTACTGGAAGAATTGTCCGTTAGCAGATGTTGTGTCTGAATATGACATTGAATACCATACTCAGAAGGCTATTAAAGGAAGTGTGTTGGCGGAGTACCTAGCTCACCAACCAATTGATGATTATCAGTCTATTAAGTTTGATTTTCCTAATGAGGATGTGATGTATTTGAAAGTAAAAGATTATGATGAGCCTTAGCCTGAAGAAGATCTTGATCCTAAATCCCGATAGGGTGTGGTCTTTGATAGAGTTGTAAATGCTTATGGAAAAGTAATTGGTGCCATGATTATAACTCCCCACGGGTCACATATCCCTTTTAATACAAGGTTGACATTTGATTGTACCAATAACATGGCGGAGTATGAAGCTTGTATCATGGGTCTTGAAGAGGCTATAGATCTCAAAATAAAAATTCTTAATGTATATGGTGATTCAGTTTTGGTAATAAATCAGATCAAAGGAGAATGGGAGACTCGTCACATTTGCTTGATTCCCTACAAAGACTATGCCAAAAGATTATTACCTTTCTTTAATAAATTTGAATTCCATCATATTCCCAAAGATAAGAATCAGATGGTAGATGCTTTGGCCATTTTGGCTTCTATGTATCAAGTGAATGCTTGGAACAGTGTACCTCAGATTACAGTTTGACGTCTTGATAGACCAGCTCATGTGTTTTTTACAGATGGGGCATCAGATGAAAAACCTTGGTATTATAATATCAAACACTTTCTCTAGACTCAAGAATGTCCGGTTGGTGCGTTAAAAAAATATAGAAAGACATTGAGTAGGTTGGCAAGTAGCTTTTTCCTCAATGAAGATGTGTTATACAAGAGAAATTATTACATGGTCTTGCTCAGATGCGTGGATAGAACGAAGCAGACATGTTAATGCATGAGATTCATGAAGGTTCCTTTGGTACCCATGTCAATGGACATTCAATGGCAAAGAAGATGCTTAGGGAATGTTACTATTGGCTGACAATGGAATATGACTATTACACATTTGCGAAGAAGTTCCATAAATGTCAGATTTATGCTAATAAGATTCATGCGCTTCCAACACTTCTCAATGGTATTTCTTCCCTATGGCCTTTTTCTATGTGGGGTATTGATATGATTGGAATAATTGAACCTAAGGAGTTAAATGAACATTGTTTCATCTTAAATTGAGTACTTCACCAAGTGGTTGGAAGCAACTTCTTATGCTAATGTTACCAAGTAGGTTGTAGTACGTTTTATCAAGAACAATCTTATATGTCAGTATGGTGTGCCTAGTAGTATTATCACTGATAATGGCTCAAATTTGAATAATAAGATGATGGTAGAACTTTGTGAAGAATTCAAGATTGTCCATCACAACTCGTCTCCTTACAGGCCTAACATGAATGGGGCTATTGAAGTTTCTAATGAAAACATTAAGAAGATCATCCAGAAGATGGTTGTTACCTATAAGGATTGGCATGAGATGATCCATTTTGCTTTGCATGGGTATCGTAAATCCATTTTCACTTTAACAGGGGAAAACCTATTTTCTCTTGTGTATGGTATGGAAGCAGTGTTCCCCATTGAGGTTGAGATACCCTCTTTACATGTAATAATGGAAACCAAGTTATGAGAGGCTGAATCGGTCCAGAACAGGTTTGATGAGTTGAATTTAATTGAAGAAAAGAGAATGATGGCCTTGTGTCATGGTCAGTTATATTAGAAATTAATGAATAAAAATTTTGATAAGAAGGTTAAGCCTCGTGAATTTAGAGAAGGAAACCTCGTGCTCAGAAAGAT
Source organism: Vicia faba (assembly GCA_948472305.1). NCBI lineage: Eukaryota > Viridiplantae > Streptophyta > Magnoliopsida > Fabales > Fabaceae > Vicia > Vicia faba. The sequence goes on from OX451735.1 coordinate 357,648,334, forward strand.
TATGTCTTTTAACGCTAATTCTAGGGGCAAGTGGACTCCCAATTATGAAGGCCCATATGTTGTCAAGAAATCCTTCTCTAGTGGTGCATTGATACTTGAAGCTATGGATGGTGGGGAGTTCCCACGTCCCATAAATTCTGATGCAGTCAAGAAATATTTTGCCTAAAGAAATAAAAGAACACCTCGCTAAGTTGAAAACCTGAAAGGGCGGCTTAGGAAAAAAAGAGTGTCTCGATAGGCTAAAAACTCGAAAGGGAGGTCTAAGCAAAAGTTAGAGACATAAAAAAAATTTCCAGTAGGTTGAAAACCCGCAAGGGCAACCTAGGAAAAAGTTAGGGATTTACTGGAAAGTAACTGCGTCAGACAGGACTTGATCATTGAAGCAACAATCTTCTCGAATTCTCATCACACTTCAATTGAAGCCTATGCTCAGGAGTTCAAAGTTGTTTGGGAGGATAGTGGTCATTTTATTTCAATGTATCTTTTCCATGTATTTACCATTTTCCAAAATTTTGTAATCATCCATGGAGTCACGCCCTTTGTGGGCTACAATTCTATTAATAAAGTTTGAGCCTTTTATCCAATTCTTTGTAGTTCTTATTTTTTTCTGTTTACAAAAATTTCATTTATTACTGATAGTTATTTTCAAAACAAAAATACTTAATAATAAAAACAAATTTTTGAAAAGAATTTGCAAATTACTTTTTATTTCAATTGTGATTCAAGCCAGACAAAAGTAGTGGTTCCAAGGATGGACGAACTCTGAAGTTTTGAAAAGATTCCCCAAGAAGTATTACCGGGTTACTCTTGCTGATATGTGCATGGTCCACATGTGATTGTTTCTTGGATATTTGAATTTCATACCAGTTGATATGTGGTATGGTGTTGGGTTTATGATCCCATTTTCCTGAGTTAAGGCTTGGTTCGGATTTTCTCCAAGTTGTTATATGGTGTTGGTTTGGGTGGTTTAGTACTTCTATCCCATATTCCCCAGTCAGGTCTTATTGTGGATTTCTCTAGATGAGTATGATCCTTTCCTCAAATGTCTTATGATCAAGCGTAGAATGTAAAGTTATGAGGCCTTCGCTCATTTGTTGAATTATTTCTCCCTTTTTTGTTGATGTAGAATCTCTTGTAGAATACCGCTCTCTCCAATCATGACATTGTGGTTGTTATGTGCTCCCCAAGTAGCCAGACACGGGAAATATCGTTTTTAAGAAGTTTACAAACAGTTGTCAATTTTTTGGGTTTTCTCTATCCACGTGTTGAGTTTGATTTAAAATCCCCATAATTTTAACTTCTTGCTGGGATGTTAATTTCTTAATTCCCCAGATGAAGCAAAGATTATGCTTCCCTCTAGAGTTTTTATCCCCGTGAAGTTTCATAATTTCTCCCTAGAGAAGTTTGTGCAACCACTACCCTTGATATTAAAGAATGTATTTGAGCTCCCCTCGATGATGTGGCATTGTCTTCCCTAGTGAAGTCAGTATGGCATCCCCAATTGAAATCTAGACGATGTGGCATTATCTTCCCTAGTGAAATATGTATCATATTCCCCGGTGAAGCCTGGAGGAGGGTGTTATATCCATGCAACTATATTGGTTTACCATCATCTGTAAGCCATTATTATCTTAACGTTTCTAATTTTGTCTGTCGGGTTGGTAGTTTTTGATCCCCTATGGGTCGATGTTACTCTCTTTTTGCTATATCCTTTATGAACGGATAGTTCACAGTTATCTATCGATCGTTGTTATCCTTTTCTTTTTCCTCATTTGTTGAGTGGATGAAACTTTGCCTCCTCTTTGGGCTTTACCCTAGTAGAGTTGAGTCTTCCTTTCATCAGCCGAGTTAATTTTCTTTAATCATGATTTTGGTTTTACCTATTTATAGCCTTCCCCAGAGTCGTGGTTTTCCCCAACGATTTATTTTCCTAGTCGAACTATCTTTTGGGTTCTTTTGGTTTTATTTTCTTCTTCCCCAGTGGTGTTCTGTGTCACCAATGTATTTTGTCGCTTTCATCCATAATCATAAGAATTGCATGGCATCTTAGGGCTAGAAATAGGGTTTGTTTTATATTTAAGTATCTTCAATCGCATCAAGACGAAGAGTTTAACCTTCGTATCTCCGGATATAAGGCACTAAAATAAGGGAAGCTATTATACCCCAATTTTTCCCCTAAGATCTCTCTTCATCTCATATTATCAATACATAAAGATCATACATTAGGGTTGGTTCTCCCTTCTACTTCATCCTACCTTTAAGTTTGCTCTTGAGGGATCACCAATCACCTTAAATTATGTGTCTTGTGAAGGAAATTTGGATCAAAAACGCAGCGGAATATAAAAATTTCCTTTAGCGATCCTTACGAATGAGCATGGTCAGTGATAGAAACATTTACCTCTTGTGGCGATTCAGACCTTTGATGTTGTGATCACGAGCGTTGATGAAGAACAACGCCTCTACTCAGTCCACACAAACAGATCGCTTCCGGTCACAGTGCTAGCTGATCACGAACGGAAACTTTGAGTGAGAGAGAGAATCAAAAACGAAATTGCATCAAGTGAAATTGCTTCATCACAAGGGATCTATTTATAGAATCACTCGTGTGGGCTACAAGCTAAAAGCCCAATTAAGGCTATAAGCTAAAAGCCCAATTAAGCTTATGGACATCATACCTTATGACGTACCATATATCACTTATCCACGTGGTACCTTACCACTTTCCGTATTACACTTAAGTGCACTGTACCTTACGGTGTTCCTTATTTATTTTATCTCTCATCAACCTGTCCTTATGTGTGTGACCCTGTAGGTTTTCGCGACGTTGGCAATTATATTAAATCGCACATTTAAATATAATAAACAGTGAGCGGTATCTAGCAACACATTACTGTTACCCAAGTCACGAAAATGTCATGTGATCTGACCAAACCTTTTCCGTGATAATATTTGTGTTGTACAATTACCCTTTTGCCCTCATGCCTATATTGAACACAAGGCATACACTGTGTCACCCTTGTCCAGATCAATATTGGGCCCTTAGACATTTATCCTGTTATGTAGGATGAGCAAATTCCATCTAGGTCACTCATGTCCCTTAGCATGCTTTGTGAAGTACCCATCAACCGTCTTTACAGTCATCCAGTTACGGATGACGTTTGATCAGCAATAAAGTACTTGACTCTACATCTAGGGTCCATAGTGGTTTCAGGTCGAAGGGTGGTATACACCATTATCATCATGAGAATAACTTATGACACTTTGCATAACATTCTATGTAGTATTCTCATAGCAGGTCAATCCAGTATAAATATTACTCCTAATATTCATACCTATGTCAAGACTTGATAACTCCTTATCTATGATCCATGAGATGTGATCATCAATCTATCTTCATAATAATCTTAATGCTTTAATGTTATCCCACTTCACATTAAAGCTTGACTACGGATACTTTAAGAATAGTGTCTTATGTTTAATGGGATCTCATGATTAAGTTACACTTAACATTTCATTAAACAAATAAACCATTTTAGGGACTTTATTATTTTGGAAAGCAAACATAATAAAGAAATGCCTTTTATTATTAATAAATAATTCGATACAAGTACCAAAAGTATTGGCCTCTAGGGCTTACACCAACATCTTGTACATGTGTTTTTAGGTGGATTAACTAATATCAAAATATTTATATATGTTTCTTTGAATGTTCATATTGTAGGTGATGAAACAATTGCATCCATCTCACCATCTAACCTAGGGTTTAAGGGTTGGTATTCAGTCAAATGGTTCTTCAATGGATGGAAAGAGCTCAAGCTTCAAGGATATGTCTATGATATCAAAGTTTTTGGTTCAAAGAGCTCTCTAACCTTATTTAGGTCATGTTTTCCTCAAATTAGATGGTGGTATTCATCAAGAAGATTCATAGGTTCATGTGTTTATTTTCATGCCTTCTTCAATATGCTTCATTGAGCCTTAAGCTCCATCTTTGAGTGTGCTTCAAGACAACATCATTTCAAAGGCTAATGTGATTCATCATGCTCTATTTTTTCCAAGAAATTTCAAAAAGATTCAAGGTTGATTCAACAAGTTTGACCTAATTGAGAAAGTGCTTGATTCAGTGATCAAAAGTGCATATATCTATTAGTTTTCAATATTTTGAGTTGGTTATTTTTTATATGGGTTATTATCATCATCTACAATAACTTGTCTTCACATGACAAGATCCATTTGTGCAAGGAAAATCATCAAAAGTTGAAAGGGGTTTCAAGTCATTTTGAAACTCTCTGAGCTAGGGTTTGTTGACTTCCAAGGACCGTATATTACTAATTTCTTGATATTTTTGATTGATTCCAAATCCATGGTTATCTTAAAATGTCCCTTAATAAGTTCTCTTCAAGGATCTAAGGCTAATTTTGAATGGAAGATCACTAATGGTTGAGAAAGATTACAAGTCCATTGGGAAAGCTATCAAATTCTCTTGTGTGACTTCAAAGGATCATAACTTGGTCAATTTTTATCTCATTGAACTCATTATTTTCCATAATAATCTTTGGGATTCCTAATAAAACTTTGTTTCAATGTTCAACACTTTAAAATGCTTTGAAAGTTGTTTAAGAATTGAAAAGATTATGGGTCTTTTGTGAATTTCCCCAAAAATTTTAATCATCTTCCAAAGACTATAACTCTTTCAATTTTTGTGATTTTTGAGTGATCTCAACTCCAAAATTCAATTTAATAGGTATACTTCATTTCATCTTCAAGGATCAAGATCAAATTTTGAGTGGAAGGACATGTAACTTTGAAGAACATTATAGGTCATTTTGAAGCTCAACACTTAGAAATATTTCTAAGTCCAAATACCCATGTGTTTTTCCTGGTTTCAAACTTGAATAACTTTTTTTCTCAAGCATCCAAATGCTACCTTTCTTGGCACATTATGAAGTTTGTTGTGAGATCTTTCCATTGAAAAAACATTGAGATCATAAAGCCTCCTACATTGTGTGCCTCGTGGCTACAACGTTGGTACCATGAAACTGAAGTTTTCTTCAAAAGTCAGATTTGATTTTTATTAGTGTGGCCTATAAACACAAATTTTTCACGCGTTAGATGTTTAAACATGATTAACTAAGTTATCTGAAAAGTTTAACACATAAAAACACAAGGAATTGTAGAGTTTTGATAACTTGTAAGTCACACTTTGCTCATGATGCAGGTGCACACGAATTCCCCTCATACCTGATTATTTCTCTCGCTTTTTGTTTCCATCATGCTCAGCTATAAATAAGGATCGTCCCTCACTCACTTCCACAAGCTTTAGAGTGCTAGGAAACCTCTATCGAACTTCCTCTATACCTCTCAATTCTGCAACTTTGAATTTGGTTTTAAAGCATTTTTAAATCCAATTTCTTTGTTCATTATTCATCCTTGAACTTCAGTGAATCTAACAAAAGAAGAACAAAGTCTTGAAGTGCGCTAAATCATGCCAGCCAAGTCAAGTTTCAGAGCTCTGAAGTTGAGCTTCAATATGTAGGTTCCTCCATCAATTTTCTCCAAACTTGTTACCATAATGTATCCCTTATCACTTTGATACTCATAGCATCGTTAGTTTTTAACTCAAAGTGGGTTTTTCTCATGAATTTTCAAATGCCTTTTCAATCGCTTTCTTTTGGTTTTTTCCAAATCCACTAAGATGTGGTTAAAATAAATTTTTCGCGAGGGTACCATTGCAATCTTCTTGATGAGACGAAGCGAATGGCACCGATCTGAGCTTTCAATTTTAGAGTTTGTGGAACCTGTAACTCGCGCGTGGCTGGAGGTTGAAGATGATGGCATGTCATCTCTCAACCAATGCCAAGGTGCCACATGTTTTTTTCAAATCTATTTTTTAATTAAAGATTCAGTGTGTTATTCACTAATGTCCATATCATGCACATTGCGTCTGATCCTTTAGATTAGCTTACTAACGTGTTTTGACATTGATCCAATGGTCTACATTATTTTGGTTTTATTTTTATTTTCTGATTTTTTTTTATATTTAAATTGCTTTAAACTTAAAAAATTCATAAAAAATTCATTTCACATTCTAAAATTGTGAAAAAATTATCAAAAATACTTTTGATTTTTCTCTTTCTGATTTTTTTTTTGACAATTTTATTTTATGATTTGGTATTTTTATTATTTTTCACTTTATTTGATTTGTTTTAATTGTTAAAAAAAATTTTCTTGATTTTTAAATCTTGAAAAAATTATGAAAGGATCCAATAACCTCTTGACAAATATTGGTGACCTCATTTTATTTTTATTTGTGATTTTATTATTTTCACAAGTTTTGATTTATTTTTCTTATTTCTTTAAATTTTAAAAATGGTTTCTCACTTTATGAAATTCTGAAAAAAAATTCAACACTTATTGACTCATGTTTGACTTATGATATTTTTTTAGAATTTTTATTTAGTGTTTTAATACATTTTGTGTATTTTACCAATTATTTCCTTTTTAAATCATTTAAATTTTGTTTTATATTAAATATATTTTATTTTTTTATTGGTCCTAATTTGGAGACACTTAAGTGTTTTTTTTGGGACAAGTTCCTTAACCTCATTGGATCTTGGGTGTTGATCGGTTGAAAACCCAAATCCACCAAAATGGATGAATAATGTTGATGATATTTGAAACCCTAGTTTCATCTAATACATCCTCCTCCCTCTTAATCTTATCCCTTTCTTGTTTTTACTTGTGCTACATGTTTTTATGTGAATGATCTGAATATCATTTCTTTAACATATTTGGTACATAGATTACTATTGTCTAGCCTCAAAATAGGTGTGGCTTCTACAAAAATCCACTTACGATTGTTTAACATAGCGCTAAATTTGTCCCGATTCAAAAAATGATCATTCGTGTCCCAGACATATGTTTGTAAGCCCAAGTATGTTTAATTTGAAACCTTTGATCCAATAACTTTGAAGTTCATTGTAAGGAGGCTTTGATTCTATCAATCCTCTAATGAACTTCATGCATTTTGGTCTAAGTGAATCACTTGAACATCGTTGATCATATGTGGTTGCTTTGAGTACTTGAGATGAATGATATACTAGACAAAAAATCAAATGAGACTTGTTATTGGAAAGCTTTGATTTTATCAATCTTCTAATAAGTTTTCAAATGCAAGCTTCAAGATGGTCATTCAACTAACCCTCTAACTTCTAATTCACTAACAATTAAATGTACTTTATGCCTTTATTTTGTGCCTTTATTTTTATGTACCATTTATTTTTGCATTTGCATTCCATGCCATTTTTTTTATTTTGCTCACTTGAGCATTTATCTTTATGTCATTTTATCTTTTCTCATTTGATGTTTTTATTTTCTTTTAAAGACACTTAATAATCAACTTTAACATTAAAAAACTTTAAGGTTACTTGTACTATCTGGTTATTATCCTTAGCATTTAGAGTTGATCTCTCGGACTTAGGATTAGAATCCTTGATACTTGGGGACCTTGTTGCTATGTTGTTATTATGTTTGATGTTCTTGGGGTTTACTCCAAGGCATTGGGTTGATTTTTTTTTGTGTGCGGGTTATTCTGATTATATGTTTTGTTTGTGATTAAGAATTCCTATATACACAGCTGTTGCTCTGCCTAATTTTTGTGGACATAATTCATATGAAGTTCGGTATTCCTTAGAGGTTTAGTATTTTAGCTTACTCAGTTTTAATCCAAAGAATGTGAATTCTATATTGACTTATTATATAAAGTGTTGGCCTCTTGTTGGTTAGATCGTTCTTTTCCTGGCTTTTACTTTGCGCTTTAGGATAGTCCCTTCATCTCTTCCCATCTTGTTTAATTTAAAAAATCTTCTCCATCCTTTTCAAATTTCTTCTTGTTTTTCTAACTTGAACCGCTTTCATAATAAACTTGGACTTAGGTCCATGCATTTTCAAAAATCTTTTTCTTAATCAAGATTTAATCAACTTAACCATACTTTGACATCTTTTGAAAGACTAAAGTCATTAACCTCATTCAAACCATTTTGCCACTTTGGCTTTTTACTTTAAAACTTTTTCTCAAAAGATTAGACTCTTGGCAATTCTTATAGTGATGTGAGCTACTATACTTCTATGATATGCAGTGAAGTGAGGTATTTTCCACTTGTATGATGAGTGATGCTTTGTTGATTTTGAAAATCCAAGCTATATCATCCATTTTGAGATGACGCAAATTCACCTTTCTCATAATCGTGGGTAGTAAGTATGTTTTCCACTCGGATATGAAGATGATGTCTCCTCTTAAAATTAACCAACACACTTTTGTTTTAAAATTTTTAAGGTGAACTACGAGTACCCTAATCCCTTATTGCAGGGAAGGTGGTACGTAGGCATAAAGGTTCACAACTGCAGTAGGTGCAAAAATTGTAAAAAAATATTTCTTTTCTCATCTCCACTATTATATTTTGTATACACCTTTTATAGCCAAAATTCACAAATTTTCAAATAGGTTCCTGTGGAGTACCATAGTTGTTTAGGGTGATAATACCTTCCTAACCAATCCCCTTACCTAGATTATCCCCCTCTTTTTGGGTTTACTCGCTCTTTTCCCATTTCTTTTGGAAACAATAAAGCACGGTGACGATTTTTATTTGATATGTGCGAGTTAAGTCCATCCAATGGCTTAGTCTCAACATTTCTACCGCTACAGTTACATACGCAACTTTACCTTTCTTTTGATATTTGCTAGATTTTGCTTTCTCTTGATACTTGTCCGTTTTGGATTTCTCGGCTTTCAAGCATTCGATCTGTCAAACACTAATAGCTAATTACCCCATATCTCTCAATTATTAAACATCTATGTTTTTCCTAATCTAATAGTCTAGGCCATTCGCAGCCATCTCGACTAGTTCATGTTCATGGACTTTAGTAAAGCATATTGCTTTCAAAAGTTTAAACATATTCAGATACTGGTTGATTGAATCAGCAACCTTTCGTTTAACACTACCATGTTTCGTTAGACTTATTTTATACTGCCCCATGTAAAACTGTTCTTGGAATAATTTCTCTAGTTGATTCCATGTGTGAATAGACTTGGGAGGTAACATTGTGAACAAAGTAAATACATTCTTCAATAAAGAGCTTAAGAAATATTTCAACTTCAGATCCTCATTGTTGGCTCCATCACCAGCTTCAGTTTGATACCTGGCGACATGCTCAACAGTGGATTCTTCTATATCCCCTGCAAACTTAGTGAATTTAGGGAATTTCCAACCCCTATGCCATTATGTTTCTATAACAAAATATGATAATAGAGAAGAATAAGTTGTCCTATGAGAACCAATATTTATTCCATTTCGAATCATAATTCGCTTGACAATGGCCTATAGGTTTCTCTCTCCAGCAATTGCATCTCGTCGAACATGCCTGGCGACTTGGTCGGCGTTCCAGTTTCGATCCCTTATCACCACTGGCGATTATTCAAACACCCTAGGTATAGGATAGACATGTTGAGGGAGCGGTGGTTCTTGATCGATTGTCTCATAGACCACCTCTTCATACTGCATTAGTTCTTCGCATGGAGGCGGTGCAGCATGTCGAACTTGCGCTCTTGGGATACCAAGAAAGTTATCGATGTGAGTCATTTGAGTTGCCAAACTTTGGTAACTCTGCACCAAATTCTCAATTAATGGTATCAATATGACACTCATCTGTTGAGTAAGCATATTTACCATTTCTTGATTACTTTTATCCATCTACTGCCACATGATTGCAATGGTACTTGGGGGTGAAAGTAGGCATGACTTGATGGGAAAAACCCAATCCGATTGAACGACTAAGTTGAATTCCCATAGGCCCTGAGGCAAGATAAGGGGAAAATGTCGATGCTAAATTTTCACCAAACATCGAACTACTATTATGCAAGCCTGCCATCATCGTTGCTGGCATTCCATACACACGTTCCTCGTTGTGCATAGGTATTGAAAAACTCGGCACATATTGCACATAAGTATTAACCATATTTGGTCTTGCACTTACTGGCCGAGTCGTGGTAATTGTTATGTTTCGGGCCATCGAAGACATAACTATAAAACTTAAGCCCACACTTTTCGCCGCACTGGTATTTCCTCCCAGGGTCTGATCCCTTTATGGAGTTCTAGGATCTACCATTTTTCTTCCATTTCTCAATCTCATGCACAAACTGAGACGAACTTAACATAACGTGTCCCACCATGTGGGCCAATTTGTTTACGGGAGTTTCTTGCGAACAATCTCTAGCCTTTTAATTAAAGGTTACTTGTAGGACCGACTACAAGAGTCCTAGACTTAGTGTTAAGTTTGATAGTGTTTTGGTGTTTAAAATGATTAAAGTGCATAAAGCATAATAAGAACGAAGGGATAAAAGACAAAGAAAGGTAAATGGTAGATAAATTGCAAGACTGAAATGATAAACAAGACTTGTAAAGATAATCTACTTTGAATTTAAATGTGGGCGCAATCGTACATTTCCCGAAAATGACTCGTTTCTCTAAACACTGGTACTTTAAGTGCTCTCTTACAATGTTAGAAAACGCGACCTCGAAAATGAATCGAACAATTTGCTTAAATAGATGCTAAAATGTAACCATTGACGGTTACTTGAACCACTCAAGTTGAGAGTTCGTGTGACACTAGTTTCAAACTTCCCACGTTTTGCTAATGCTCATAGTTGATAACTTCTTTTTCCGCCCCTTGCTCTCGCTCTCGACCTGCCTAGCCGTCATCGACCTAGCTTTGCTTTTAATACTGTCTCGACTCACAAACATCTGAATATAAATCCTGGAATTCTGTCGACGGGCCCTCAACTCCTTATTGACACTCCTTTTTGACAAAGGCTACTATCTAACTAGTGGCATAATCCTTGAGTCAAAAATTGCTTGTCAACAGTAGCATGGTGAGAATTAAGTGATATTGAGTGTTTTAGTAATTTTAGATAATTAATTTAATTATTTATAACTATTATTAATAAAACAAATAGAGGTGTAAGGTGTAGAAATAATGAGGGAAAGGTGGTAATTATGAAAGGATAAGTGAGGGTAAGATGGGAAGACCTTTAAAATGGTCCAAGGGTTAAACTAAGAAAAAGAGTGTCATACTTTTCATTCAATGCAATTGTAGGAATTTGGAAGAAGCGGTGAAAGAGAGCTAGGGCACAAAAACTCATAGGAACATAGAGATATCGGTAAAACGCGAAGTGAAAGATTTGCTGCTAGGAATCTACGGTAAGGGGAGTTTATCATAGTTATTATGATCAATCTAAGGTTTAGATAATTGTAGGTTGTTTGGGGTTTTTGTGGTGAATTAATAACATGACGAGTACTGTGAATCTTTGACGAAATTGATGAAATTACCATGTTGTTTTGCTATTAATTGATGTATATGATGTATGATATGATGTTTTGATATTGTATGATGAAAAAATGAGTATTTGTGATGAATTGGAACATGTATTTGTTGAAATCATAAGAAAATTGGGACTCGTAAAATGTAGAAAATGCACATGGAATTCCTTGTTAACATTGAGTCACCGGGAAAGCCATGTGCTTCGCCTGGCGAGCCATGTGCTTCACCGGGCGAGTGAGCTTCGACCAAGAATCACCAAGTGATCAAGAGGCGAAGAGAGGGGTGTGAAATGGATCCCCAAGATTTTGTATGGAGAAAGTGACTCGCCCCAGATTCGTCGGGCAAAGTAGAAGCGAGAGGACCTCGCCGGGTGAGCGAATAGCTTTGCCAGACGAGGGTGACTAAAGAAAAACAACACTCCTGGATTTTTGTATGGGGGAAGGATTTTCACCCTAGCATCGCCGAGAGAGCCTCAGGCGAGCAAGTTGCTTTGTCGGTCGAGCCTCAGGCGAGGGGTGTTTGACAGAAACTTCAATAAGTTATAGCTTGAGTTTTCAGAATCTATTTGACGCTTCATTTGAAGCGTTAGGAAGCTAACACGATGAACTATGCTTTGGTGAAATAAGATGAATAATATGATGTATTTTTAAAGTGATTGTGTTATGATAAGATTATGTGTTGATATAATAGTATGTGTGCTTTCTATTACGAACTAATGTAACCATGTCTTGTTGTAACTTGACTTGTGTTCTATGATGTATTGATGTTGTTATGAAGATGCCTTATGTATGATGATGTGATGATAATATGATTAATTCATAAATGATGATGCGTTTCGATTAGCCGTGGTCATGTTTTATTGTGTTGGTGTGCATCATGTATTCATGGCATATGACTAGGACTTCGGTCCAATGATGTTGTTAGGACTTCGATCCAGTGAAGTTTATAGGAATAACAATCCAATGATGGCCTCAATCCCAGTGTAGATTTGAGTTCAATTTGTGATGTGCTCTGGGTCCAAGCAACAACCGTTTTTACTGATGATGATCTTTGGAGAAACGTTGATTGAGTCATCAGTGGAGTTTTTGTACCACATGCATGAGTTTAATGAAGTTCCATTGCATTCTTTGTGGCATTTCATAATGATTGATTAAGTGACGCTTTATGAATAAGTGAACTAATGATGTCTTGATGATGATTGTTGATTAATGATATGATGATGTTATGAATAAATAATGAAGTGAAGGTGTGAGTATAACATGAAGTTTTGATGGTGTGTGGTGTTTTTCTATTGTGCTATAACTGTTATATTTATTCCTTTTATCTTTTATAATGATTATGATTACTCTCCCTTTCTACTTGGAAATGTTGCATCTATACGTGGGTAACTTGCAGGTGATCAGGATTAGTGCATTAAAGCTTAGAGGATTATCTTCAGAGTGTGTTGTTTATTTCTGTTGATTTTAGAAGGTCTTTCTCTGATATGTAACATCGGGGTTTGGAATGTTTAATTTGAAACTATCATACTTTTGTTTATTTTGAGATGATGAGTTATCTTTCATGGTATTTAGTTATTTGATTTATGAATCATGAGCGATGAAGTATGAGGAAGACTCTATGAAATATTTTTAATAAGGATATTTTGAGACTACGATTCTGCTGCGATAATTTGAATTTTGATATATGGTGATATGAAAGAATTAGTTGATTTAGATGTTTTAAAAACTCGTGTTATGGAGCAGGATGGTTATATGATATTTTTATGAAGATGTGACACCTTTGTTGGTGATTTGATTTGATTTAGTTTCTTAAAATGTATGCAAATTATATATGGGTTTAGAAGGGTGTTACAGGTGTCGCTAGGAGTTTTTCTTATGGAGTCCTCAATATCCGCTGAGGGGCCTAACGAATGATTGAATAAGATAACACAATGACATATGAGTAAGTTGATCAGAGTTGTTAAAACATACCTGTCAAGGAGCCAGCTGTGTGTCTAGTCGAGCGAAGGCTTCTGTCAGTCTTTGCAAGAAAGAGGCCACAAAGAAATGTTATTCTTGGTATTTAGAACAACATGCGTCGAATTCAAAAGTTACAAAGAAAGACTGTTGGAATCGAAATGTTGGGAGCTCTAAAGTCTGAGTTGACCTATGGAAAATAAGGTGATCATGGTGTCCCACAACACAAAGGCTACGCCCTGCCCAACAAATATCAGTATGGCAAGAATAAAGTGATTTTGGCAACATCTGGCTAAGACCAAACTTGCGCGCTACCAAATTCGGCTGATAACTTGTGAAGCTGTAACCATTTGATCCAATGTCAATCCAAAAATAGATGAGTGTCAGAGTCAAAAATGTTTTCCATACAACACTTGATTGAGCAGCAGCGGGAGGAGAAACTCCAAGAAAGGGATTTTTGAACTAGTCTGAACGAATGTGTCGACCCACAAAAGGGGCCATGTCGGAAACAAAATTGGCCTCAAGGAAAAGGTTGATATATCTCAGGAAGTTAGCTTTATTCAAATTTTCTTGAGAGGTTGTGAAGGCAAGTCGAATACCTTTGATGGATCGATTACTGGGAAAACACATCAGGGCTTCAGAGATATGGTAACCCATGAGGTGTTCAAAAATGGCATTAAGCCAGTGTTGTAGTAGCCACACGGGACCAGAGAGAAGGAGAGCTTTATATATTTTTGGTAGAAGCCAAATTTTTAGAGAGGCGAGACCTAGAGATTGATATAAAAGAGCCAATAGCAACTTACCCAGAGAAATTTTTTGGCCTTCATGAATTTGGGTAGCTAAGTTGATGTAACTTTTAGCCACTTACAGAGAACCTAGACATGCTAAGTAACACGAGAGCCAACATGTCAGAAAGGCATTATGCTCTATGTAATAAACTTCTAGTTTGTCTTTCACATGAGGATCTTTGATGTACTGATGGAGACTGGGTTGATTAAAGTCGAACATGAAATCAGTTGATAGCACAGGGTTAAAGGTTTCACCTAGGTGATAGTCCCATAATAGCAGCGACGTTGAAAAAAGTAGGCGTCATCATCCCACAAGGAAATTGAAAAGTGTTGGTTAAACCTTCACAGAAGTAAAGCGGAGCAAGAATCATGCTAGGATTTATTCTATGAGTAGTTTTGGATAGTCGGATGGTGTTGAAAATGTAGTTTTTCTTCCATTGTGTTTCCTTTTTTACTTGCTCTTTGTTGAGCCATGCAAGCCAAGCTTTGTTACCAGGGTAGGAATAGATTGAAAGATCCTAGTGGGTTTCATAAACTTTACATCAAGAGGACGTTTCTCATAAGCAGACGAGGAAGCAGGAGAAAAACAAGGGAAATATTGTTGTACCTTGTGAGGAAGAGATCTTGCATGTGGATACGGTCCGTGAAATGTGAAAATCTTTTCAGCCACTACGAAAGGCTTAAACATTTGTTTCTGCCATTTTTCTATCTTGAATGCTTCAATATAAGGTGGCTGAGGAATGTATTATAAATCTTCTTCCTCTGTGAGAACAAAATCTATGGGGTTATTGCCTGTGTTCAGTTTGTTTGAAGTAGAAGAAGCCATGATAGTTATATGCGTAGGGAAAAGGAACAAGCGAAGTGATTTTTGTGTAGAAAGTTACAGAAAAGGGTTTGTAAAAAAGAAGAAGAATAGGAAATGAGCACGAAGAGTTACTTATAGTATGATTGTAATAGTCGATGGTGGACAGGTGGTGTAGCGGTGAAAATTGGAGATCAAGCTATTAATTAACTTGACTCGTAAATAAGCAAGAGTCACCACCGCGCTTTATTATTTCCAAGAGAAAATGGAAAAGTTCAAAATAAAACCCATAAATATGCAAAGTAAGTGCAATACTAAAAGTAAAGAAAAATACAATGCATTTGAAAGAGATCAAAGGTTCGGGGGTTGGTTATACAAAGGGAAGGTATTAGCACCCTATGTATCTATACAAAATCTGAAGAGATAATGTTATCCTGTTATTATTGAAACCTATCCATGTCTCTCTATCAAAACCGATCCCTTTTCTATTATCGCATAACATTCCTCTTTTCTCTCAAATTCTCACTCTGTTTCAAAACCATGAAAAAATTCCTCAGCAAAATCAAACGCATACAATTTAACCTTCCTCAATCTTTCACCAATTTTTACCCTCTTTTTTACTCACACTTCGATCAACAAAACTCAAACTCTTTCATCTATGTTAACGTATTTTCAACCAAAGAGAAAAGGCTATGATATGTGAAAACAATAACAACAAAATATCGGATTCTCATGTTCTCGTTTCGGTCCGTTCACGTCCTCTTAATCGTCACACTCTCATGGTTCTTCTCTCAGAAAAAGATTTGGGTATCAAATAACATACGATAACAACAAAACTTGGTCTACGATTTAATCAACAAAGTACAATGATAAACAAGCACGGAGGTATAAATTTTATGCAAGATGATGGAAGAAATATTACCTGTCGGAGACTTTCCGATGGAGTTTCAGAAGAGGTGAGTGTAACCCTCTTCTTGCTTTCCCTTCTATCTGAAACTGTTGATCCTTGTGTGATACCTCTGTGTTTTTTTGGTTTCTGGTATTTCTGAGAAACTTTTGTGTATGTCTGAACAAAGAGAAAGTTGTTTATTTGGTATATTTTCTTGTGTTACTTGAATAAACTTTTTGAAAGTATTTTTTTTTGTATTTCTCTCTCCAATCTTCTCCTCTGCTTCTATGCTTTTGTGTGAGCGGTTTTGAGGGAGTTTATGAGTGTTGCAGTTTTAGTGAATATATTAAGGGTTTGCGGTTCAACAGAGGTGAGTGAGGTTGTGGATTCTATTTAGAATTTGGCAGGGGTTCTACATAATTTGTTTAAAATGAAGGAGTGGTATTTCAACATAGGTTTAGTTGGGTGAAGGTAGAGATTGATGGAAGTTTTAGAAGATGGCTCCAATATGGTTGTTGTAGATTGGGATTCAGAATATGGTGATCTTTTTTCTCTGTTTCTATGGGATCCTCTACTGTTTTTCTCCTCTATTTTTTCTGGTTTTCTGTATGTCCTCCTCCTTTCTACTGTTTATGTAACTTCTTTATATAGACATAAAGATTATAATTTTTAGATGGAAAATGAGATGTTGATGAATTTTAATGGATGGCTGGGATTGATTATTGGCTGCTAAGTTTTCTTACTTGCCATTCTTCTGATGTACTGTTTTTTTTTACTTTGGTTGATGCAGAATTGTTTGACTCCTTTGGGCATGTTTTGGATAGGGTGATTTGGCATTTGTGGACTATTTTGTAGCAAAGTTTTGCAGGTTATGGGAAGAGTATTTTGGACAAGGAAAGGCCATAATTTGTCCTTTTTGCATTTATGCAGGGCTGGAAATTGACAGCAAGCTTGGACTGGCGTATGCAGGTTTTGGAGGAGTATGGTGCATGTTCTTTTTGGAGTATTGTAGCTGGTTTTTCAAGTTGTTTTGACTGATTTATTTTTGGCATTATGCATGTTTTTGTTGTTTTTTATGGGCACCATAACAGGATTAGTTTGATAGCAGCATATCAGTAGCATAGACTAGTTTTGTGGACAGATTTTGCAGGCTGCTTTGTAGCTGGACAACAACATAGAAGGATAGAAGTTTTACACAGTTTTGGGACTATAATGCATGGCAGGTTATCAGGCTCTTGGGGGTTTATGGGGTTAGGTTTAGTAACTCTAGCAACATGATTCAAAGTATGCTAAAGGCATGATTGTTGGAATCTTGCGAGAGATGGAGTCAAGGCTTTAGGCATAGAAACTTGATTTTTATCTTCCTTTTTTTGTAACTTAAAAATTTTAGAAACTTGGAATAGCTTGTTGAAAAAATTTGATCTTTGTAGAAACATGAGCCATTCTTAAATTGTTATGCAACTAAGGAAAAATATTGAACTTTGTCCTTGTGACTTTAAGAAGTACTAAGGAATTAATTCATGGAACTTTAATTCTTGATGTGCTTGAAGATAGATAAAAAACCATGAACTTTGAATTGCTTTGTAAATTGATGAGAACCTTTGAAAATTGCTTTTGCAGCATGAGTGATAAATTCTTGACAATAAGTCACATAAGGAACTTGGATATCCTTGTATGAAATTATGAATGATGATTGAATGAACTCGAACAAAAGCTTGAAGGAGATTGACACCATAAGTGAATCAACGTGATGTTGAACATGTCTTGACTAAGAATTGAGTGACGTTTGCTTGAATGTGTTTTGAACATTGTATATCCTCTTGATTTCATAAGAACTTTTACTCAAAATAAAACTCGTATTCCATGCTCAATTCAAATGGAACTCAATTTCCAAACTTGAATCCAATCTCTTGATGAACAAAACATATACTTTAAGAATATTTAACAATCTTATAACGTGAATGATTTCAACATGAGAATCATAGTCCTGAGAAAAAAATTATGGCATAAATTGAAATTAGAAGTTAAGAACATTATAAGTCAAGAAAATGACCTATGACGATTCGATAACTTTCAATGTCTTCTAAGCACAATTATCCATCGATCCTTGAAGAGAACTTGTAGATGATATTGCTTACAATAACATGCAAAAATAATCGTCCCAAAATGCTGAATATTGTAGAAGTTATGATCCTTGGAAGTCAGGCAACAAAACAACTTGAAATTAGGTCAAATCCCACAAAGCAAGCTCTAAATATTCAATTTTTTGATGATCTTTCGCACATAACCAGCTCTTGACTTGTAAAGAGAAGTTGGAGATGGATTCAAGGAGACTCATACGCAAAAACAATCGCTTAAAAAATATTGAATAATGTAGAAGTTATGATCGTTTGAACTTGATCTTGAAAATGTTGACTTTTGGTCAAAATGTTTTGAACTTACTTGCAAACTTGGTCTTTCCTCGTGTTCCCAGACATATTGATGCACATATTGATCCATCATACCTGAATACTTAAGGGATTATAAAACCTAACAGAGGCGCAATGTTGGATACTTTTGATTCAGACCCGTCCCTGCACATGAAAACAAAGAAACATAAACATAACTTTGTACGGGATTAAAAGTTAGTGATGCATAAAATAAAATGTTCACAACACTTGATAATCTCTTCATAAGATATGCTCAAATTTGAGCTGATTAAAAACCAACTTTATCTCGTGACTTTGATGATATATATGAGAATTCAAATGAAGGTGGGATCTTAGGTCAAAAATTGGGGTACGACAACTGCCCATATTTAAGTTTCTTCTATTCAGAGATACGAAGATTGAAATCTTTGTTTCGACGAGATTGAAGAAACTTAAATATAGAATACACAATTTTTGTTCCTAAGATACCACAATGATGTTTATGATATGATATGAGTGCAATGTTCTGAATTTTTATAGAGAATGACACCACATGAGATAACATTACTGCTGGAGAGACCGAGCACATGATAAAGTAATCCCACAGGGGAAGAGATTATATATCCACTAGGGAACAAAGCCACAAACTTTGAATGAGAGACTATTATTGGGGAACAAATTCAAGAGAATAAAAACAATTACTGACTCTATCAGGGAAAATGCCTTGCATAGGATGTGAAAAGATAAATGGTTACTGACTCAAGATGATGGTAAATTTCCAACTCAATGTCAAAGGTAGAAAATCAAAGAGATATCGACTCACAGATGACGGTAAACTACCAACTCAATGGTAGAAGGTATAAGAAATAATAAACCTTTCCACGATGAATAAATTCTAGTTTCTTCTTTATCAAGTCTTCCACCGGAAAAGGATAATATACAAACTTCTCTGCGGGACTTTTCCAGAGAGATAACATTTGTTGTTGATGACCAAACATCCCAAACGAGATACCATTTGTTGTTGATGATAAAACTTCCCAAAACAGATATCATTTGCTATTGATAAGCAAACTTCCCAAAAGAGATACCATTTGCTAAATAAACCTCCCCAAGAACCTGGTCACAAGCCACAAACTGGTCTCCGTTTTTTGATAATAAACCTCCCCAAGAATCTGGTCACAAGCCTCGAATTGGTCTCAGTTTCTTCTTAATCAAGTCTTCCACTTGATAAGGATAATATACAAAATTCTCCATCGGACTTTTCCGAAGAGATGTCATTTGCTGAGTAAACCTCCCCAAGAACTTGGTCACAAGCCACAAATTGGTCTCAGTTTCTTCTTAATCAAGTCTTCCACCTGATAAGGATAATATACAAACTTCCCCACAGGACTTTTCCAAAGAGATGTTATTTGCTAAGTAAACCTCCCCAAGAACTTGGTCACAAGCTATGAATTGGTCTCAGTTTCTTCTTAATCAAGTCTTCCACCTGATAAAAATACTATACAAACTTCCCCACGGTACTTTTCTGAAGAGATGTCGTTTGCTGAGTAAACCTCCCCAAGAACCTGGTCACAAGTCACAAATTGGTCTCAGTTTCTTCTTAATTAAGTCTTCCACCTGATAAGGATAATATACAAACATCCCCACGGGACTTTTATGAAAAGATTTCGTTTTCCGAGTAAACCTCCCCAAGAACTTGGTCACAAGCCACGAACTGGTCTCAGTTTCTTCTTAATCAAGTCTTCCAACTAATAAGGATAATATATAAACTTTTCCATGGGACTTTTCCAAAGAGATGTCGTTTGCTGAGTAAACCTCCATAAGAACCTGGTCATAAGCCACGAACTGGTCTTAGTTTCTTGTTAATCAAGTCTTCCTCCAGATAAGGATAATATACAAACTTTCCCATGAGACTTTTCCAGAGAGTTGTTGTTTGCTAAGTAAACCTCCCCAAGAAACTGGTCACAAGCCACGAACTGGCCTTAGTTTCTTCTTAATCAAGTCTTCCACCTGATAAGGATAATATACAAGCTTCCCCCACGAGACTTTTTCGAAGATATGTTGTTTGCTGAGTAAACCTCCCCGAGAACTTCGCCACAAGCCACGAACTGGTCTCAGTTTCTTCTTAATCAAGTCTTCCACCTGATAAGGATAATATACAAACTTCTCCACGTGACTTTTTCAAAGAGATGCCGTTTGCTGCGTAAACCTCTCCAAGAACCTGGTCATAAACCACGAACTGGTCTCAGTTTCTTCTTAATCAAGTCTTCCACCTGATAAGGATAATATACAAACTTCCCCACGTGAATTTTCTAAAAAGATGTCGTTTTCCAGGTAAACCTCCCCAAGAACTTGGTCACAAGCCATGAACTGGTCTCATTTTCTTCTTAATCAAGTCTTCCAACTGATAAGGATAATATATAAACTTTTCCATGGGACTTTTCTAAAGAGATGTTGTTTGCTGAGTAAGCCTCCCCAAGAATCTGGTCACAATCCACGAATTGGTCTCAGTTTCTTCTTAATCAAGTCTTCCACTTGATAAGGATAACTAACAAAATTCTCCATGGGACTTTTCCGAAGAGATGTCATTTGATGAGTAAACCTCCCCAAGAACTTGATCACAAGCCAACAATTGGTCTTAGTTTCTTCTTAATCAAGTCTTCCACCTGATAAGGATAATATACAAACTTCCCCATGGTACTTTTCCAAAGAGATGTCGTTTGCTGAGTAAACCTCCACAAGAACTTGTTCACAAGGCACAAACTGGTATCTGGTTCTTCTTAATCAAGTATTCCACCTTATAAGAATAATATACAAACTTCCCCACAGAACTTTTCTGAAGAGATGCCATTTTCTGAGTAAACCTCCCCAAGAACCTGGTCACAAGCCACGAATTGGTCTCAATTTCTTGTTAATCAAGTCTTCCACCTAATAAGGATAATATACAAACTTATCCACGGGACTTTTATGAAAAGATGTCATTTTCCGAGTAAACCTCCCTAAGAACTTGGTCACAAGCCACGAACTGGTCTCAGTTTCTTCTTAATCAAGTCTTCCACCTGATAAGGATAATATATAAACTTTTCCACGGGACCTTTCCAAAGAGAAGTCGTTTGCTGAGTAAACCTCCATAAGAACCTGGTCATAGGCCACGAACTGGTCTTAGTTTCTTGTTAATCAAGTCTTCCTCCAGATAAGGATAATATACAAACTTTCCCATGAGACTTTTCCGGAGAGTTGTCGTTTGCTAAGTAAACCTCCCCAAGAAACTGGTCACAAGCCACGAACTGGCCTTAGTTTCTTCTTAATCAAGTCTTCCACCTGATAAGGATAATATACAAACTTCCCCCACGAGACTTTTTCGAAGATATGTTGTTTACTGAGTAAACCTCCCCAAGAACTTGGCCACAAGCCACGAATTGGTCTCAGTTTCTTCTTAATCAAATCTTCCACCTGATAAGGATAATATACAAACTTCTCCACGTGACTTTTTCAAAGAGATTCCGTTTGTTGAGTAAACCTCTCCAAGAACCTGGTCCTAAGCCACGAACTGGTCTCAGTTTCTTCTTAATCAAGTCTTCCACCTGATAAGGATAATATACAAACTTCCCCACGGGACTTTTCTAAAAAGATGTCGTTTTCCGGGTAAACCTCCCCAAGAACTTGGTCACAAGCCACGAACTGGTCTCATTTTCTTCTTAATCAAGTCTTCCAACTGATAAGGATAATATATAAACTTTTCCATGGGACTTTTCTAAAGAGATGCTGTTTGTTGAGTAAGCCTCCCCAAGAATCTGGTCACAAGCCACGAATTGGTCTCAGTTTATTCTTAATCAAGTCTTCCACTTGATAAGGATAACTAACAAAATTCTCCATGGGACTTTTCCGAAGAGATGTCATTTAATGAGTAGACCTCCCCAAGAACTTGATCACAAGCCAACAATTGGTCTCAGTTTCTTGTTAATCAAGTCTTCCACCTGATAAGGATAATATACAAACTTATCCACGGGACTTTTATGAAAAGATGTCATTTTCCGAGTAAACCTCCCTAAGAACTTGGTCACAAGCCACGAACTGGTCTCAGTTTCTTCTTAATCAAGTCTTCCACCTGATAAGGATAATTCATAAACTTTTCCACGGGACTTTTCCAAATAGAAGTCGTTTGCTGAGTAAACCTCCCTAAGAACCTGGTCATAAGCCACGAAATGGTCTCAGTTTCTTCTTAATCAAGTCTTCCTCCAGATAAGGATAATATACAATCTTTCCCATGAGACTTTTCCGGAGAGTTTCCGTTTGCTAAGTAAACCTCCCCAAGAACCTGGTCACAAGCCACGAACTGGTCTTAGTTTCTTCTTAATCAAGTCTTCCACCTGATAAGGATAATATACAAACTTCCCCACGAGACGTTTTCGAAGATATGTTGTTTGCTGAGTGAACCTCCACAATAGCTTGGCCACAAGCCACAAACTGGTCTCAGTTTCTTCTTAATCAAGTCTATCACCTGATAAGGATAATATACAAACTTCTCCACGGGACTTTTTTAAAGAGATGTCGTTTGCTGAGTAAACCTCTCCAAGAACCTGGTCATAACCACGAACTGGTCTCAATTTCTTCTTAATCAAGTCTTCCACCTGATAAGGATAATATACAAACTTCCCCACGGGACTTTTTCGAAGAGATGTCGTTTCCTGAGTAAACCTCCCCAATAACTTGGTCATAAGCCATGAACTAGTCTCAGTTTCTTCTTAATCAAGTCTTCCACCTAATAAGGATAATATGCAAACTTCTCCATAAGACTTTTCCAAAGAGATGTTGTTTGCTGAGTAAGCCTCCACAAGAACTTGGTCATAAGCCACGAACTGGTCTCAATTTCTTCTTAATCAAGTCATCCACCTGATAAGGATAATATACAAACTTCCCCACGAGAGTTTTTCGAAGATATGTTGTTTGCTAAGTAAACCTCCCCAAGAACTTGGCCACAATCCACGAACTGGTCTCAGTTTCTTCTTAATCAAGTCTTCCACCTGATAAGGATAATATACAAACTTATCCACGTGACTTTTTCAAAGAGATGCCGTTTGCTGAGTAAACCTCTCCAAGAACCTGGTCATAAACCACGAACTGGTCTCAGTTTCTTCTTAATCAAGTCTTCCACCTGATAAGGATAATATACAAACTTCCCCATGGGACTTTTCTAAAAAGATGTCGTTTTCCGGGTAAACCTCCCCAAGAATTTGGTCACAAGCCACGAACTAGTCTCAGTTTCTTCTTAATCAAGTCTTCCAACTGATAAGGATAATATATAAACTTTTCCATGGGAATTTTCTAAAGAGATGTTGTTTGCTGTGTAAGCCTCCCCAAGAATCTAGTCACAAGCCACGAATTGGTCTCAGTTTCTTCTTAATCAAGTCTTCCACTTGATAAGGATAACATACAAAATTCTCCATGGGACTTTTCCGAAGAGATGTCATTTGATGAGTAGACCTCCCCAAGAACTTGATCACAAGCCAACAATTGGTCTTAGTTTCTTCTTAATCAAGTCTTCCACCTGATAAGGATAATATACAAACTTCCCCATGGTACTTTTCCAAAGGGATGTTGTTTGTTGACTAAACCTCCACAAGAACTTGTTCACAAGGCACGAACTGGTTACAGTTTCTTCTTCATCAAGTATTCCACCTTATCTGGATAATATACAAACTTCCCCACGGAACGTTTCTTAAGAGATGCCATTTTCTGAGTAAACCTCCCCAAGAACCTGGTCACAAGCCACGAATTGGTCTCAGTTTCTTGTTAATCAAGTCTTCCACCTGATAAGGATAATATACAAACTTATCCACGGGACTTTTATGAAAAGATGTCATTTTCAGAGTAAACCTCCCCAAGAACTTGGTCACAAGCCACGAACTGGTCTCAGTTTCTTCTTAATCAAGTCTTCCACCTGATAAGGATAATATATAAACTTTTCCACGGGACTTTTCCAAAGAGAAGTCGTTTGCTGAGTAAACCTCCATAAGAACCTGGTCATAGGCCACGAACTGGTCTTAGTTTCTTGTTAATCAAGTCTTCCTCCAGATAAGGATAATATACAAACTTTCCCATGAGACTTTTCCGGAGAGTTTCCGTTTGCTAAGTAAACCTCCCCAAGAACCTGGTCACAAGCCACGAACTGGCCTTAGTTTCTTCTTAATCAAGTCTTCCACCTGATAAGGATAATATACAAACTTCCCCCACGAGACTTTTTCGAAGATATGTTGTTTACTGAGTAAACCTCCCCAAGAACTTGGCCACAAGCCACGAATTGGTCTCAGTTTCTTCTTAATCAAATCTTCCACCTGATAAGGATAATATACAAACTTCTCCACGTGACTTTTCCGAAGAGATTCCGTTTGTTGAGTAAACCTCTCCAAGAACCTGGTCCTAAGCCACGAACTGGTCTCAGTTTCTTCTTAATCAAGTCTTCCACCTCATAAGAATAATATAGAAACTTCCCCACGGGACTTTTCTAAAAAGATGTCGTTTTCCGGGTAAACCTCCCCAAGAACTTGGTCACAAGCCACGAACTGGTCTCATTTTCTTCTTAATCAAGTCTTCCAACTGATAAGGATAATATATAAACTTTTCCATGGGACTTTTCTAAAGAGATGCTGTATGCTGAGTAAGCCTCCCCAAGAATCTGGTCACAAGCCACGAATTGGTCTCAGTTTATTCTTAATCAAGTCTTCCACTTGATAAGGATAACTAACAAAATTCTCCATGGGACTTTTCCGAAGAGATGTCATTTAATGAGTAGACCTCCCCAAGAACTTGATCACAAGCCAACAATTGGTCTCAGTTTCTTGTTAATCAAGTCTTCCACCTGATAAGGATAATATACAAACTTATCCACGGGACTTTTATGAAAAGATGTCATTTTCCGAGTAAACCTCCCTAAGAACTTGGTCACAAGCCACGAACTGGTCTCAGTTTCTTCTTAATCAAGTCTTCCACCTGATAAGGATAATTCATAAACTTTTCCACGGGACTTTTCCAAATAGAAGTCGTTTGCTGAGTAAACCTCCCTAAGAACCTGGTCATAAGCCACGAAATGGTCTCAGTTTCTTCTTAATCAAGTCTTCCTCCAGATAAGGATAATATACAATCTTTCCCATGAGACTTTTCCGGAGAGTTTCCGTTTGCTAAGTAAACCTCCCCAAGAACTTGGTCACAAGCCACAAACTGGTCTTAGTTTCTTCTTAATCAAGTCTTCCACCTGATAAGGATAATATACAAACTTCCCCACGAGACGTTTTCGAAGATATGTTGTTTGCTGAGTGAACCTCCACAATAGCTTGGCCACAAGCCACAAACTGGTCTCAGTTTCTTCTTAATCAAGTCTATCACCTGATAAGGATAATATACAAACTTCTCCACGGGACTTTTTTAAAGAGATGTCGTTTGCTGAGTAAACCTCTCCAAGAACCTGGTCATAACCACGAACTGGTCTCAATTTCTTCTTAATCAAGTCTTCCACCTGATAAGGATAATATACAAACTTCCCCACGGGACTTTTTCGAAGAGATGTCGTTTCCTGAGTAAACCTCCCCAATAACTTGGTCATAAGCCATGAACTAGTCTCAGTTTCTTCTTAATCAAGTCTTCCACCTAATAAGGATAATATGCAAACTTCTCCATAAGACTTTTCCAAAGAGATGTTGTTTGCTGAGTAAGCCTCCACAAGAACTTGGTCATAAGCCACGAACTGGTCTCAATTTCTTCTTAATCAAGTCATCCACCTGATAAGGATAATATACAAACTTCCCCACGAGAGTTTTTCGAAGATATGTTGTTTGCTAAGTAAACCTCCCCAAGAACTTAGCCACAATCCACGAACTGGTCTCAGTTTCTTCTTAATCAAGTCTTCCACTGATAAGGATAATATACAAACTTATCCACGTGACTTTTTCAAAAGATGCCGTTTGCTGAGTAAACCTCTCCAAGAACCTGGTCATAAACCACGAACTGGTCTCAGTTTCTTCTTAATCAAGTCTTCCACCTGATAAGGATAATATACAAACTTCCCATGGGACTTTTCTAAAAAGATGTCGTTTTCCCGGGTAAACCTCCCAAGAATTTGGTCACAAGCCACGAACTAGTCTCAGTTTCTTCTTAATCAAGTCTTCCAACTGATAAGGATAATATATAAACTTTTCCATGGGAATTTTCTAAAGAGATGTTGTTTGCTGTGTAAGCCTCCCCAAGAATCTAGTCACAAGCCACGAATTGGTCTCAGTTTCTTCTTAATCAAGTCTTCCACTTGATAAGGATAACATACAAAATTCTCCATGGGACTTTTCCGAAGAGATGTCATTTGATGAGTAGACCTCCCCAAGAACTTGATCACAAGCCAACAATTGGTCTTAGTTTCTTCTTAATCAAGTCTTCCACCTGATAAGGATAATATACAAACTTCCCCATGGTACCTTTCCAAAGGATGTTGTTTGTTGACTAACCTCCACAAGAACTTGTTCACAAGGCACGAACTGGTCTCAGTTTCTTCTTCATCAAGTATTCCACCTTATCTGGATAATATACAAACTTCCCCACGGAACGTTTCTTAAGAGATGCCATTTTTTGAGTAAACCTCCCCAAGAACCTGGTCACAAGCCACGGAATTGGTCTCAGTTTCTTGTTAATCAAGTCTTCCACCTGATAAGGATAATATACAAACTTCTCCACGGGACTTTTATGAAAAGATGTCATTTTCAGAGTAAACCTCCCCAAGAACTTGGTCACAAGCCACGAACTGGTCTCAGTTTCTTCTTAATCAAGTCTTCCACCTGATAAGGATAATATATAACTTTTCCACGGACTTTTCCAAGAGAAGTCGTTTGCTGAGTAAATCTCCCTAAGAACCTGGTCATAAGCCAAGAAATGGTCTCAGTTTCTTCTTAATCAAGTCTTCCTCCAGATAAGGATAATATACAAACTTTCCCATGATACTTTTCCGAAGAGTTTCCGTTTGCTAAGTAAACCTCCCCAAGAACCTGGTCACAAGCCACGAACTGGTCTTAGTTTCTTCTTAATCATGTCTTCCACCTGATAAGGATAATATACAAACTTCCCCACGAGACTTTTCGAAGATATGTTGTTTGCTGAGTAAACCTCCCCCAAGAACCTGGTCATAAGCCACAAACTTGTCTCAGTTTCTTCTTAATCAAGTCTTCCACCTGATAAGGATAATATACAAACTTCCCCACGGGACTTTTCCGAAGAGATGTCGTTTGTTGAGTAAACCTCCCCAACATAAGCCACGAACTGGTCTCAGTTTCTTCTTAATCAAGTCTTTCACCTGATAAGGATAATATACAAACTTCTCTTCAAGACGTTTCCAAAGAGAAGTTGTTTACTGAGTAAACCTCCCCAAGAACCTGGTCATAAGTCACGAACTGGTCTCAGTTTCTTCTTAATCAAGTCTTCCATCTGATAAGGATAATATACAAACTTCCCCACGGGACTTTTCCGAAGAGACACCATTTGATGAGAAATCAGAGTTAGATATGTTGGAGATAGACAAACTGCTCATGAAGAGACAACCATTTTCCATAAGGTAAAAGTATGCTGGAAATACACAAGCTGCTCAATTAAAGAGGCCGCCACTTGCTATCAAGCAAAATATTTAATATAGTGTTATAAAGACACTATTGTGAATGAGAATAAATAACTTCATCAGGGATAGAAAAACTGCTCACGAAGAGACCTCCATTCCCATAAAAGAGGAAATCCATAAATAATCAAGTTGCTCAAATAAAGAGTCTTCCACTTGTCATCATGTGAGATTCCAAAAGAGTGTTGCAACAACACTACTGGGGATTAGGGTTCATCTTCAATGGGGAACCATGAATAGAATCTTCCTGAGGAGACAAAAGTATTTACAGGCACAAAATAAATGCACTCTCAATCTAGGTTTCACAACCTAGAGAAATCCACAGGGTAACATTTGTAGGAGACGAAGCTCAATCTAAAAACAAAAATGGAGAGAAAATAGTCAAACAAGACTCTACCAGATGATGAATAAACTCAACTGGGACTTATCCTATCTGAGATGAAAGGAAGGCTAAAACAAAAACCCTTCCACGAGGATCTAAACTCAGTTGGGAATTAAAAAGGATTTACACTTTCTGCTTAAGTTGTCACTCTATTTGGAAAGAGGAAATAAGTTACTTGGGGATAAACACAACAGAG